>JAOPTO010001207.1:0-18807 GCA_033822845.1 Tetrapedia diversipes
AAATATAACAGGTAATAATAATATGTTAATATAATATATACATAAGATGCAGTTAAAAACAGAGAGAAAAATGTAATTATAAAAATTACACTGCGGACTTTTATGCGAATTCAAGATTTTACACGCATACCTACAGAAATGGAATCTGAATGGAGAGAGCTTGTCTTACAACCTACACATCGTAATATGCAGTATACCTTAGACATTTATTACAATTTTCTTCTCCATTCTGTCCATTCATATGTTCTTTGATCCATTTCGTTCTTTTATCGTCCGTTGGTGACGTTCGAAGTATCGAATAATTGAATGATAGAACGATAGAAGTGGTGTAATTAAAGATGATTAAAGATCGAGTATAATCAAGGTAGAAGAGGCCTTTTCAATGATGCTTTAATATATTTTATTTTGGCACATAACCGTGTTAAAAGTAATTAGAAATATAATTACTGAAATTGTTCATTATTTTACGGGACATTTCAATTATTGGACACTGATACGGATATTCTTTGTGAAATTCCGTCACGCAGGACATCGATAAACTGAATCGACGCGTTTTGCCTTTGACGCGTGTGCACACTTGGCATCGATGATCAATACACACAGCTGCTTTTTCCTCGTTAATTTATGTTAATTACTCGTTATTGACGTTCTATGATCTTTTTGTGAGTAAATTCGTGAGAATAATAAATACAATTTATTTATACGACAACAATTATAACACTAAAAACACGACGAAATCTATATATATATTAGAATTAATGTGTGTCTGTCTGTACTCGATAGATTCAAAAACCATACATTCAATCGCCGTGAAAATTTGGGAAATTATTAGGTATAATATCCCCGGGAAGGTTTTTGAAAATATTCTTTTTTAAATCAGAGTTGGGGTTTTAGGTGCTCGAACAGAATTTGAAATTGCAGAACTTAGAGGGAAATACATTTGGGTATATTTGCATCGCTCCATGAGTAAAAGTTAACAAAAATTGCTAGGAATAATGATAATTATTTTTGCAAACTTTACTCATGAAGTTTGAAACCCGTCAATTTGACGGGTCCCTATATAACATAAAAATATTAAACACACTGAAGATCGCTTCGTTTTTCGACACTCTCTCACTTTTTCTCTTTCTCTATCTATTTCTCAGATCAATATCGCTCGTTACTATGATTATTATCATACTTACCGTCTTTTTTATCGCTGTTCTTTCAATCCATACCATACATATGCAAATCACATAGATCACACTTCCCTACACTCATTCCACAACACGAACCTTAATGTCTACTCATAGTTTATCATACGTATTCGCCACACTCATCCTTCCATACAAACATTATTTTTCATACTCCATACTTGTATGTTAACCATACCGCCACACTTTTATGGTACGTAATTTTTATAATATTCCATATCATAATACATTTTTATGACACGTGTAACAATTTTCAAACCGATCAACAAATTGTGTTCCCTGTAAGTTATTACGTTTCATGGCGATTTTTATTCGAACCACGACAAATTTCGTTTCCCATGAGAACCCACCACAGGATGTACCGAATTAAAGCTATGTGTGGCCGTAACGACCGGTTGTTAAGGGTAAAAAGAAGGATTGGTCGCTGTTATAATTAGGAGCCTAAAAATAGTAAACTTTTCGAGGGCCATTACGACGATCTTCTCTTTGTACGCGTTGATGTAATCACGATTGTGATCTCGTCGTATGGCTTCTTTCATTAGTCGTGTTAGAAGGGTGAAGAATCCTTTTTGTTCCCTCGTCAACACCTCTCGCCGTTGTCAACTATTTTTAGTAGTAACAAATGGCGATAGTTTAAAGCGAGAATAGAAACGAAACATGGCTGTTCTTCCGTCTGAGATCGAAAATTAAAATTGTTGTTGTACAGAACTACGTTGTTCATCGAGATGTTTTAACGCGAAGAATTCTTTTCTAAAACTAAATTGTTCGTTGAATATTGTAAGCGCGAAAGCTCGTGTGGCAATCCTTTGTTCGAGATATTTTAAACGTACGTTTTTCCTCCATATTTGTGTAAATATTCCTGTTAGGATAGATCAAAGAACGTCCCTGTTTTAATGGGGAATATCCAATGCAGACAGCAACTCTGTTTTCTTTAGAACAAAGAATCTGGTGAATATGCATGGACGTATCCAAGTTTTCTCAACGGGTTGTCCACGTACAATAAGTATTGTTCCACTCGAATACGTTTGGCTGTTTTGAGAACAGCAAAACGTTCGAGAATCCTATTCCGGTTGAGAATACGTTCAATGTCTTGAAAATAGCGAAACCGTCCGGAATTTAAGTGATTCTCGAATATTAAAAAATTTTTTTACGTTGTACAAGAAATAATCAAATCGTGTTATAAAATGATAATTAAGAACGAGAAACATAATTTATTATGTTTATATATTTGTTGAGAGAAGCATTTTAATAATTTTCAATGAGTTATTCAATTTTTTAACCTTTTCAAAGTGCTAAGCATATTTTAATTATAATTCTCAGACAATAATCGAAATTAATTTTTAACAAACTTAGTCTAGACATATCTTCGACGCATTGTAAACGGTAGATTTCATTCCTCTTGTTAAACACAGGTGCTTGGAATTATCGAAGTTGCTGTTAGTTAAAGTAGATCAAATTTTTACCAATCTATGTATAGAAATTTTCGCGTCATCCATATATGGGCAACATGGCGGTCAAAGTGTTAATCACGAAATCGTGACACGTGGGTGGGGTTTGATTGTTCTTAACACTAGAACTACCAGAGCAGTCAAAATGACTGACTGATGATTATAAATTCACTTTACCAAGTTTCCAAAATTTATTATGATTTTCTACAGAAGGAATAAATAAAGTTTTGTTTTCTGTGTATTCGATATTTTTTCACGTAATTTTCAATTTGATTTCTTCCATGCAAATAAGTACACTGTAATCGTTGGTAGTTTTGGTGTTAAATAAAATTAATTTTCTAGTGTTTAAACAGTACTAATCTTTCGTAGCACTTAGAAAAAATTGAATTTCAGTCGTACTTCTTCGTTTTTTTTATTATTTCTAAACTTTTCTTTCTGCTACCTTGGAATCCGTCGTACAAGCACTTTTAACGAAGTGAAAACTCGAAACTCGAGCTTCCCGTAAAAATTTCATCGAACCGAATCACGTACAGTGTCCAACTCGAATCGAACCACGGTAACACGCGATTCCAAGAAATCTCGTTACTCCCGACCAGAAGTAACTTTTGAACTGTCCCGGCGTGTCGGCGCGCTTGAGAAATTTTCAATTTACTTTCGACTCGGTTGATTAAGACGATATCAGAATTCTGCCAGCTTTAACCCTTTCCCTTCGACAGTCCAATCCGCCGAAGTGCCGTCGCTGAACGGAAGCATACGCCAGAAATGTGTACAGTGCGCGTGATTTTTGTATATACGTTTTTCTAAGCCGTAAATAACAACTGTGTTTAATAAAACAATCATTGTTCTAATCTGACAAATATATTTACATTTTTAATATGAAAACACTTACAAAATTATCGTAGGAAATTTTACTTTTATTTATTTTAATGGAGTGAGATGATAGGGCTGGGGTGTGAATAAAATAAAAGTGAAGTGCTTAGAATATTAACAAATATATATTGTTCTAATCTAACAAGTATATTTACATTTTTAATATGAGAATACTTACAAAATTATTGTAGGAAATTTTACTTTTATTTATTTTAATGGAGTGAGATGATAGGGCTGGGGTGTGAATAAAATAAAAGTGAAGTGCTTAGAATATTAACAAATATATATTGTTCTAATCTGACAAATATATTTACATTTTTAATATGAGAATACTTACAAAATTATTGTAGGAAATTTTACTTTTATTTATTTTAGTAGAGTGAGACGATAGGGCTCAGGTGTAAAACAAATTAATAGTAACAACTTAAAAGACTTTACAACTTAATAACTATGACTTTAGAATCACAATCTTCCTGCCTTCACAGTCAAACTCTTTCTGCCTTCACAGTCAAACTCTTTCTGTAACGGTGTTACATAGTGAACATGAACACTCTTCGCACCCTTTAACACTAGAACTACCGACAATCAAAGCGTACTTATTTGCATGGAAGAGATCACATTGGAAATTACATGAAAAAATACGGAATACATAAGAAATAAATCTTTATTTATACCTTCTACGGAAAATCATAGGAAATTTTGGAAGCTTTACCACAGTGAATTTATAAGGTTGCTATAAGTAATCATCAACCAGTCATTTTGACTGTTGTGGTAGTTCTAGTGTTAAATAAAGAAACCTTGAAACCTTGCGTTAATCCATCACGAAACAGGAAATCGACACGTTCTTAACTTCATTTCACAACTCCCCGGACGTTCGACGAGTTTTCCTCCTGCCGTTCCTTGCCGTCTTCATTGTCGACGTCGACGGTTCGTTCGGTCGAACGAGCATCGCGTCGCTTCTTGACGTATGATCGAGCCCGGTTAATGATCGCTCGCGAGTCGGACAAGGTACGTCGAGGAACTTCCTACCTTTTTTTAATTATTCAGTCGAGAGCTCTTCCGTGCAAAATCCGACGTTGGAAACGGGGTTACGTTGCTCGTGCAGAGTTTAACGGAGCTTCTGAATCCTTCGTTGCAATTTTTGCATCAGCCAGTTGTCTTCTCTTATTGGAATAAGATTTAACCCTTTGAATGCAATGGAAGTTGCTCATAGGGACTATGGACGCATATATGCGTTTGTCAATTTTTGTTTTCTTTAACTTATGACTTTTTTCGTGGCCTTGCGTTTCGACGTTAACCTTTCTTGTTTCTTATATATCTTATTTGTGATATACATATAATTAAGAAATAGGTATCATACAGAATTTTAAATTGTAGAGCTTAAAGAGAAATAGATTAGGGTGTATTTGTATCACTCTATTAACCCTTTACACTCGAGAAGTGAATGTTAGTCGTCTAATAATATTAACTTCAATAATATTAATTTTTAAACGCGAAATATTTACTACGATTTGCTTATATTAATCTTCATTTAGTTTAGTTAAGTCATATACTAAAATTTACATGTATGACTATTACTTTTGGGTTTGATTAATGGACAAACTAACTAAAGTCTAAAAATTTGCGAAACTATCATTTGACGATCGACAATCACCTCTTGAGTGCAAAGGGTTAAAATAAAAGTCAACAAAAATTGTTAGGCGTAATGGTAATTGTTTTTGCAAATCTTGCAAAGTGAAATCCGAAATCCGTCAAATTGACGGATCCCGTAAACCTGGTGTTAAGGAGGTTAATAGCTTGTTTGAAAAACGACACTTTGTTCGGATAACAGAATAGCTGGGACAATGTTCGAGTAATAGGTGTTCGAATAAGGAAGTTGCGATTAAATTTAAATATTATCGTAATATTTTAGCGACATACAGGCTGAAGAATAGACTCTTTTTTTAAGCAAAATTACCATATTCTCCGTGGGGAGTACAAGGGGACCTTTCTCGCACGATACGTTTAGAAAGTTTAAATAACTTTAAAGAACCTTATTACAGTTTCCCAATTGGAAAGCTTGGGCTTTGTTGCATTCCTGAGATACGTTTAAGAAGTTTAATGAAGTTTATTATAGATTTCAAATTCTGAAGCATGGATTTTCTTGAATTTCTGGAATACCATTATGTTTAAATTGGAATTCATTATGCAACACAATTTTGCATCGATTATTTACCCGAATAAATAGAATTTGCATAACAGGATGTAGTTATTAGAAATCCATAGAAAATTAAAGCTTAAAGCAAGTAGTGAATTGGAAAATTCTTGGGTATCGAAAATTTACAGAAAATTTAGATATTAGGTGTTAGAAATTTCTTCGAACATCCAAGTAGCAAATGTATCATTAAGCAAATGGTATACGTCAAAGTGTCAGAGTTGTAGCTGTGAACGTTTGCATAATTATAATGAAGAGAGATGAGTGTTCCTAAGGGCTGCGAGTGCACATAGGGAAGGGATTCCAGATGAAATGACGAGCAAGAGCAAGGAAGCTTTATAGCAAAACGGAGGGAGCATTTAAGGAGCTTAGAGCGAGTTAATTATGGTATTGCACGTCGTAACGAGAAAATCTGTTCCATTAGTATTTATTTTATAATTGATGTCTGCATTTAAGCATCTTTATTTTGTATGCCAAACTGTTTCATAGGATAGGGACGATAAAACTGAAATTTCCATAGAAATTGGAGACAACTTTTGTCTCTAACAATTAAGTTCTATTAAATTCGCTCATTTGAAAGCTTTAAAAGTTTTCGTCTGACGTTTAATTTTTTATTTTTTATTGTGCTATGCTTACAATTATTACTCATCTTTATGCTAACGAGACATTATCCTCTATACACAAATAAATAAATAATCGATTATATCAAAGTATCAATCTTTTGGTTTAGAAAACATATCAGGCCGGTGTTTGTTTCGTTCGTCGATTTTCATCGATTTTTCACCGTGACTACCCCGATATACCAACACCACTTTCGAGTTAGTCATCATCAATCCATATCGATCTTCGAGCTGCTACGACAATCGATCATTCTTTAGTTTTGAATCTAATCCTGAAGAGCGTATAGTCAGGAAGAGACAAATAGGAGTTTTCAGTATCACAGACGCAAAATTTATAAGCGCCTATAAGCGTTCTCAGTCTCACAAACGCAAAATTTGGGAGCATTTATAGGCGTCCTCAGTCTCAGGCGACCGCAATTGGATAAGCGCCTATAGATGCTCTTAGTGTCACAAACACAAAATTTATAAATGCCTATAAGCGTTCTAAGTCTCAAGCAATGGGATAAACGCCTATAGGTGCTCTCAGTGTCACAAATGCAAAATTTATAAATGCCTATAGGCGCCCTTAGTCTCAAGCAATGAGATAAGTGCTTATAATCGCTCTCAGTGTCACAAATGCAAAATTTTTAAGCGCCTATAAGCGTCCTCAGTCTCAAGCAATGGGATAAGTGCTTATAGGCGCTCTTAGTGCCACAAACGCAAAATTTTTTTAGCGCCTATAAGCGTTCTCAGTCTCAAGCAATGGGATAAGCGCCTATAGGTGCTCTTAGTGTCACAAACGCAAAATTTTTAAGCGCTTACAGACGATCACAGCAGCCAAAGAGTTAACGGAGAACTTCCTTCCGCGCTCGAGAAACGCGTACTCCTCGTTCTTTGATCCTCTGAGTGTGTATCTTCCGCGGAGGTTGTTGTTTGTCATGCAAATTGCCGGCGCGAACGATATTCAATTAGAAGGCTGCGGCCTGTGTTCGTGCTCGGGCACGTGGCTCTTACCATCAATATTAATAAACCGCGGATTCTGGATACACGTTCTTCGGTTACGACAGCCACGCCGTCGGATCGGGCATGCAAAACAGAAGTTACTCTACTCGATACTTGAATATTCGTGCTCGCTTGTCGTTAGGCCGTCGCCAGACTTCGTCGTGTCGTTTTATGCGACGATCAATCGGTAGCGAGGCTAGTGATATCAGATTTTAGTTAAAATCTACAGATTCGACATAGATCGACTCGTGACTTATCGAATTGAGAATTTTAAAGGCGCAGAGATTCGAGTTTCAAATTCGTTAGAAATTTCAGACGAAACTTTGCCCTTTTCTTTTCTTTTGTTTTCCTTGCTGTCTCTTTTTCTTTTTCCATCCCCCCTTCAGCACGCCACAAATTGAAGATACATTTTGAAATTCGAAAGCGATTAACTGAATATGACTGAACTATACTTCGCCACCATTTTCTGCGTTGCCCAATGTCTGGACTAACTTTACTTTGACTTCGCTATTGAAATGAAACAAAATAATTTTAATTTTAATTTTAATATGAAATAATTATAATTTTGATAGTATTTATTACATATTATTTTTTAATAATCCTTTTTAATATGAAAACTTCCCGCTTTTGTTTCGTAGGACTGAATATTCTTATTAAGAAAAATGCTTTATTTTTCTAACAATAAAATCTCTATCGTATATTGTTCGCATCAGCTTCTGCGAATCAGTAAATGACTGTCGTATATATACGGCACTCGTCGTGAAAGGGTTAAGAGAAACACGAAATCCTCTAACGATAAGTAAGATCCTCTTCAAAGTTCATTCTACGATTCATCGACCCAGCCATTGAATTCTACGACCGAAATATAAAATACACTCGTCTACGAATTGTCACGCTAGCTCCAAAACTAGAATATATTTCATATACGTTTTCACTTTGAGAATCATCGGAAACCTGTTGTTCCCCGACCGGAACATATCCGCTGTGTCCCGCAATCAATAGCGGTGGCCGTTCCAATTTTTCAGGGGGCGGCCAGTAATCGAGCCCGCGGAGCAACAGATGCCACGTATAACCTGTTGCGATTTTCCTGCTCGTCGAAACTGCTCGATTCCGCTGCGATGCACCCCTCGACACGGCTGAAATCGATGCTGGTTCTCTCCCTCTTAGAGTTTCCGGTCCGCGAACCGCGCGTCTCGTGAGCGTTGGGAATGAAACAGAGGTTTAATGTAATTCTGTCAAAAAAAGAAGAAGACGGAGAGGGATTCAAGAGTATATTATTTATTAGTTATTATTATACAGCATAACGTGCGTGGACTACACTATGTCGAGTACTCCTGCCAATTATACAGGGTGTTCGGACAGCCCTGGGCATAAATTGAAAGAGTAACTCTCTGAGACATTCTAAGACGAAAATCAAGAGTAACGATTTTGCGTTTGAGGCTTTGTTTACGAGTTATAAGTAGTTAAAGATATCGTTTAATCCGGACCGTACTCTTATACATAAACATTCATTTTACTTGGGAACATTTCCAATAGAACAACGACACGCAGAAATTATCCTCTCGCCAATGTATCTTTGGAAGTAATTGGATTTTTGTATTTTATTATTTAATGGATTTCAAGTATAATAGTGAAGGTGGTTCATTAATCTGAATTAAGAAACGAATTACAAAAGCAAAGAGGCGTTAAAGAGAACGAAAAGAGAGAAGGTGGAGAGTTTAGTAAAATAAATGCGGGAAGCTTCTGTCGGAAAATGAAATATCGTGATAACAACATTGCACGGGGTTTATTTAATTCTGTTACATTCGCTAAATTCTAATTACCGTTCTGCCTGCCGGCCAATTAAGACATTCATTAAATTTTCCTATTCATCTTCCGTTAGATGAAACGATAAAGTCTTTAGATATTGAAATTGAATAGTTCCTTCAGATTTAAGATCTTAATTACATCGAGCAGTGAAATCAAAATTTAGAAACTCGGATTAAGAAACTTCGAATCTTGAACTTTAAATGTAAGATTCTAATATTTAGATCCAAAAATTTTGCGAAATAAATTGTAAGCTCGTATAAATTTGCAAATTCAAATTCAAAATCCAAGATCTCAAATTTTCGCGTCTAAACCAAACGAATCGATCGTACTTTTTAACAGAAGTCGAGAACAGAAAGATTAATCTCTTCTCTGCTTTGCATTTCTGAGATAACGTCAGAGATTGATCGATAAAAAATCGTCGTGGAGCATAGTGTCGGAGATTTAAACGGTTTGTAGTGTAATTGATGCACTTAGCGTGCATCAACAGTGGCTGGTTGTTGAGTCTTAAGCTTGTTTTCCCGCGGATAAGGCAAGACGATGGAGAGATTATGAAAGGTAAACGATGTAATCTCGCAGAGAAACTACAAGGCAGTTCAACGATAGAGCAAACTGAGTTCCAAATTTTTATTAAAATACTATTTGCTCGTGGAAAGTTTTGAATTTTCCTTCGTTCAATTTTTCTCTCTCTTCATTCACAATATATGAGATACGTTCTCACGAGATTCGTGGTTCGTTATCATTTCCCTCAAACTGAACTTTATTTACAAGATTACTCGTTTTCTTAATAGCTTAATTTTCATAATTGGAGGAGAGTATATCGAAGAGTTCTGTGTTTTCATAGAAGGTATGGTAACGGAGAGGTATTTATTTTAAGCGATACACAAATTAGATAATAAACGCGAAGTGTCGTTAATAGATTGTAGAGTTAATGCAAAAATTACACAAACGATGGAAAGACCAACATTGATGGCATACAAGTACTTACCTGTTTCCTGCCAAATTTTTTAACAGTCATTATAGAAACCTATCCTACTTCCTTTTAATATGCTTATTTTGTTCAACGATTATAATATCAAAACTTTACTATACGCCACTGAATAGTTGAAAAATCATTTCAAAATCAATGAATTTAATAATCATTGTAGACATCCCTCCTACTTCCTTTCAATATTCTTATTCTGTTCAACGATTATAATATCAAAGCGTTTCTATAGGTCTCTGAGCAACTGCAAAATCATTTCAAAATCAATCAATTTATCAATCATCATAGAAACCCATCCTACTTCTTTTTAATAACCTTATTTTGTTCAACGATTATAATATCAAAACTTTACTATACGCCTCTGAGCAATTGCAAAAATATTTTGCATGAATCTCTATCTCTCTCAATCGTAAACGTTTGCGTGAACCATAACGATTAGAGCAATCGCGTCGCACGATTCAGTCGCGATTTAATCGATACGAGGGAAAGCAGGATACAGCAAATAGGTTCGGTTTGTAGTTGCCGCTAGGAAATCAGATGAAATCGGCCTGCTGATACGATCGCATCAAGCCTCGACGAGTATGCATACGACGCGCGTATGCAAATGACGTTCGCGTGACACATCAGCGCCGTATCGGTAACGTAGTTCCGTTGCACAAGTCGGAGGAATCGATCATGTCGGCCGTATGTAAAACCTCGAGGTTTGTTTTACATGATCGCGCTTTACACCGATATCGACGAGCTCGAGGATCAACTGGAATCGAATCGAGTCGAATCGGATCATTTGTTCGCCTTTGAAACGTATCCTCGTCGCTTGCAAATGATTTAAGTTCGACAGCCAGTAGATTTACGAGAAGCATCCAGTTTGATGGGCGGTTTCTATCGGACAGATGAACTTCGAAGTTCCAATGGAAGGCTATTGGAGTTTATAGTACTTGTTAAAGCTTTGGAATCGCTTTCAAAATTGTACCTACCATATCCAAACTGTGGTCGATTTTTCATGAAATTGAAGTGAAATTAGTACAATGGAATCTCCTTTACCCAAACATTTATTATTTGAATACTGTTCCCAGATACTCTATTATCTAGATATGTAAGAACAAGATTTTTTGCTTTGCACAGGGATTGTGATTCGTGTCGACAGAGTGTCGTTTAATAATGGTTCTTTCTGTTTCCCTTTGAAACCCATACATATTTTCAGAGTACGAAGGTAGTTTTGAACTTTTGATTCGTGGCGTATGCACAAACCGTGGCAAGGAGGTACTGCCAGTTAAAGAGTCCACGATTATTCGTCACGAGCACCGCGATTCCACTTATCCAGCGATTTGCCAGCATCTAATCGTACGGTCAATTTGTACGTGTCGGCGATTTCAATCTATCGAGCGTAGAACCCATTCACGGGAAGCCAGAGTTACCAGCCGGCCTGTGTCCCATGTCCCCTCGCTCCATCCCCGATAAGACAAAGCCTATCGACTAGCCAAAGGAGCCGGTGGATCTTCCTTTATCCCAACCGTATCTGGGAACCACCCTTGGATCAAGAGTCGAAGCGGTAACTGATCGCAAGTTTCTGACGAGAATTTAATATCTTTGTATACCTCAAACGCGCGTTATCCTAAGTTACATTAAAGTTATATTTGCGCTTAATTAAGATGAGTCTTCAACATTAACTAATTAACACTTTACCCAGCCGAATGGGGAGATATCCTATTCTTTTCACTGCTATTGATTCTATTTATTTCTGTTATTAGTTAGAGTTGAACTAGTGTTGTTCATAATTGGTGAAATGCATTTTCTGCTTTTCCGAAGTACAATTTTTAATAAATTCAACTTCGGTTCAAGACTAGCTAATAACAAAAGTTAAACCAAAAGTTATAATTTTTAATAAATTCCACACCAGTTCAAGAGAATCAAAGTAAAAAGTAAAGTAATAATCAAATAAATAATAATTAAAGTAAAGAGAATTAGTGACAGCGGTTTGTTGAGGGAAAAATGGGAGATCATCCCCATTTGATTGGTTAAGAAAATCAACGCTCATCTAAACGCGTTAATATAATCTTCCTTTAGTTTTCTTTAGTAAACACAAATAAGTACAGAACAATTAAAAGTAAAGTCCGTCCAATGATCATCGATTAAGAATGAAAAGGTCTAGTTCGTGTGAAATTAAAGAGTCTGATATTTATTTTCTTATTTATTTTCTTTTTGCAATTATCGAACAGACGTTTCGTTTCAAGGCGGAAATTTTTAATTTAAAAATTAGAAATATTCTAAATAGGTGAACACTCCGATGATACTTATTGCAGTAATACAGAATGTTGGCGGAGCAACTAATTGCTACGCTCTGTTAATTCCATGCGCCAGCGAATTGCTAGCGTATTAACGCGACATTGCCGGTACAATGATAAAATTGGAACGCATATGGTCGTGCAAGTGCTAAAATAAAACCTATAGCGTGTTCAAGGTGAGCACAGTACTCTTTTAGCCTTCGTACGATATTCGTAGGCTGTGTGGCCAGTTTTCCTTAGAACTTTCTTTACCGCCCGAACAATTCCCTGTTTTCTTAACACTTAGCCGACCGAATGGGGAGATCTCTCATTTTTTCCTTGACAAAGCAGTGCCATTGATTCTATTTACTTTTGTTATTAGTTGATCTTAAACTGATGTTGAATTTATTAAAAATTGTATTTTGGAAAATTTATAAACTGTACCACTTCAAGACTAACTAATAGCAAAAGTAAATAGAATCAATGGCGCTGCTTTGTCAAGGAAAAAATGGAAGATCTCCCTCTTACGTTGTAACAACATTCATTTTATATTTTCAAGGGTATATTTGGAGACAGCATCATTAAGGCTAAATAATACCCTTTTTAGCAAACGTACTTATTGCCATGCCAGTTTCGGGTTTTTCCCATTTTTTCTATGTTCCTTCGATTTGGCCTGGCTTCCTTAAAAATTTCAGGTAGTTTACGCGATTAAGGTTATCCTCGGTACATTTTACTTTCGACCGATGAAACAAAATATACCTGAAGTCGCTGGAAACATTTTCGACAGTCAACAATATCTCCCACCCCAAAAAGGGAACCAAACACCCCACTCCTGACACCTTTATATAAGCGCATAACATCCCTCCAGCGAGAGATTTTGTAAAAATACATTAAACAGTAACGTTCAACCACGCTCGTGTAATAGAAATATATTCAGTCTTTTTATATCTAAAAATATCAATCATTTCTTGTACTGTACCTGCATCAACCTCAAATATTCGAGTGTATAAGTTACCACTCGAAGTGCACAACGTTTAATTTTAAAAATTATTAAACTCTATGTGCGCCCTGTACACTCCCCATTCGGTCGCGAATGTGTTAAAATTAAACATTGCGTTTCGTTTAATTACCAAACATGGTAATTTATGGTAATAACATTTAGAATCAAAGGATACTTAATTTGACTAAATTACTGAATATGTTGTTTAGTTTAAGGAAATTATTGAGAGGTATCTTCGTCATTGAATTCACTGGAGACTAGTCGTTATCGATACGGAAAGTTTCCGTGTTGTCTCAGAGGGAGATCGGAAGCTCATTAGAAATTCCTAAACAGTCGTTTGAGAATCGAGGGGAAAAAACCGAGATGCGTATCGAATTTCAATTAGCACGAGTTTTTCAGTCGATAGTTCGTTAACTTTCCCCCCTTTGTTTCCCGTTCTAGTTTCGATTCTTTGCACGCACCCTCTGCGTCCACGGGACGTTTAACCGAATCGTTCATCCCTTCGAACCAAACGGTAATTAATTACCATCGAAGTTGCCCGTTTCGTTTTCTGAGAAATTTTTAACGCTTCCCTCCATTTACTTTCCCGTTAAACAACTTGCGAGCCCACCTTCCGGTTTATTACCAGTGTTCTAATTGATTTTTTTCTCTTCGTTAACGAACACCGTTTGTTTGCACGGTCGTGGCTTCAAACGTTCAGAACCAGAATCGATTTCTCTATTTATTGAATCCAATTTTATCACGGAAACAGTCGGTGAAACAGATAACTTTGGAAATATTTTCGTTTGCAAACGAGCGAACGTGGATCGGAGAGAATCTATGTGGAGAATTGGGAATTCTAACAGGAGGTTCGAGCTAGCTATTTAGACACGTTAAACACGATCGATCCACGTCGGCAAACATTTCACTGGTTCTTTGATTTCCTATGGTGCTCCCTATAACAAAGCATTATTATCATTCGAATATTTAAGTTTCTTGTGGTTACCAAAATTGCTGATTGTTTTGTTTCAATATTCGATCTAATCGAAGTAATAGAATTGTTTGCGAAATTGAATTTAACATTAGAATTATCGACGATTAGGGTGTCTTATTAGAGACAAATACAGGCGCCCCTCTACTTTCGCACAATTCGCTATTTCGCACATTTTTAAAAATTCAACTTTTTAAGTGTTTGCGGTCGGATGTCTCCTCTGAGGGGACATCTTAAGTCTAGCAAGTTACTGGGCTGCCCCCTCTCAGGGGACATCAGACTTTAGTCATTAGATTACAATGTCGTTCTGACCAATACTTTAAAAGATAGTTTTTGATGCATATTTTTTTAGATCCCTCTACTTTCGCACATTCTACATTCGTACATTTTTAAAAACTCAACTTTTTAAGTGTTTGCGATCGGATGTCCCTTCTGAGGGGACATCGTAAGTCTAGCAAGTTACTGGGCTGCCCCCTCTCAGGGGACATCAGACTTTAGTCATCAGACTACAATGTCGTTCTAATCAATACTTTTTAAAGATAGTTTTTGATGCATATTTTTTTAGATCCCTCTATTTCGCACATTCTACTTTCGTACATTTTTAAAAACTCAACTTTTTAAGCCTTTGCGGTTAAATGTCCCCTCTGAGGGGACATCGTGAGTCTAGCAGGCTAATGGGCTGCCCCCTCTCAGGGGACATCAGACTTTAGTCATTAGATTACAATGTTGTTCCGAATAAATAATTTAAAACACAATTTTTGGTGATTTTACTTTTGAACATTCAAGATTTGCACACACTTTCAGGAACCAACTGTGTGTGAAAGTCGAGGGGTGCCTGTAAATCAAATTGAAAACTGTATGAATAAACAAATCTTAATAAACATAGTAAAAATCATAATAAATTTTTAAATAAGTAGGCACCACAGTAAGTTTTCATGTTTCTATGAAAAATCACAAATTGGGTCATTTTGACCCCCTTGATAATTCTAGCGTTAACGAGTGTAGAATTAATTTCAAAATTATAAATTTGATTCTTCTTTGCTTCGAATCTAAACTAAGATATTTTAATAATCATATGATTTCATTCCTTTTTACTTTGAATCAAAATTAAAATATTTTTACCCACTGATTATTCGTTGAGATTAATGTTTATAGTACAGAATGATTAACCGAAAACTTGGTGGAGAAATTATAAACAGACGTGATTTCTCCGCAGAATCGACCGCGCTGGTTGCGTTTCAAAACGTTACTTACTGTTTCCTGCCCTGTCGTTCCAATGGATGCAAATAACCGGAATTGCAATGAAGTTATTAGCTTTCGCGCGAGTTGAAACAGTCTCTATTCATAAATTGCGAAAGCTTGCGCGTTGAACACTGCAGTTTCTCTTATAACACGATTTTACGTTAGATTTGCGCGGGATTTAATTATTAACCCGTCAAGAACGATGGATTGTTTGTAATTCTACGGTTTTCTGTATTGTTTTCCATGTATTGTGCGGAAATAACAAAAGGTTCATCCCGCTTATTCAGATAAATTTAATGAATAAATAAATAAATAAATGACGCATGCAACTACTCTTTAGAATAAACAGTAATCGTTAATTATTACTGTATCGAAGATTTGCAAGTAGAAATGAACTTTATCGTTGACGTTGATCGAGTAGGTAATTGGAAAAATGCATGCGAGCGAGCACGGTCTGCGCTTAATTAGGCGGTTTCAAAACTTCTGGAGTACTATTCTTTTTCTGATTTACAGTATACTGTACCACGATTTTGTTTAATTAATTTACGTTCGTTCAAATATTGTAACTTTTAAACTTCTCTTGCAAGCAGTGCACATTGGTGCACATAAAATTCTCAGTAATTTATTATCAAATATTATTAAATTATTATATAAATAATATTTATTAAATATTACTATATTTAAATATAATTAAATAATATTTAAATAATTGTTATATGATTATTTGTGTATGGGTATACTTCAATTTTACTATTTTTATTAAAACCCCCACTTAATGTGGTTCAAAGATACCAAAAGGAAACTTACAGTATAAATTACAGTAACTATAAAATAAGAATAATGTCTGTTAAATAAAATTGCTTCAAACACGAACTCCCTCAATACTCTACAATCTCACACTCTCTCAAAAACTCTCAAAACACTACTCTAAACGTGTTTTTCTCACATTTATTTTTTCTAATTTTCAACCTTTCTCATTTAATGCATTTTTTAGTCAAGGTTCATCCAAAATTCCTTAATCTCTCTTTTTTTCAAGAACTCATTTTTTTCGTGGCTTACAAACATTTAACGTATTTTTTTAGAGAATCGTACTATAATTGTTCAAAATAAATTCGTTGCAGATGCCCGGAAACACGACAATAGGCAGCACTCTTCTGGACGAGGAGCTTCGTCGCATCCTGTCGGAGAGGGAGCAAGAATGTTTGCAGTTGCAGGCGATGAACTCCACCCCGCCACCAGGTAAGAATTTTTCTTGTTCTCGATGTATGGACATACGAAAGATCCTTGAAACTTTTCGCCTTTCGAGAATTTTATTATGCCAGAATCGCGTGCGATTTGATTCGCCAACGGGTTAAAGTCAAGGGAAATATTTATGCAAGCGTAATTGACGCGAAAACGCGCACGCATTCGTCGAGTTACGCGAATTTCAAATCAACGGAATTTATGATTACAGTTTCTCGCGTGTGCTGATACCGACAACCTTGAATAATGCTCGCAATGCATTTTTTCTTTTGCTTTTCAATTACCGTGCATATTTTTAGGTTTACCAGAAACAGCTGCAGACCCGTGATTTTTAATTAACTCTTTGAGGTACAGGATTTCAGAGAATAAATAGACCCATGTATAAAGTTGCATAGAAATTTTGTTGCGTTTTAAATGAAACAAAATTGGTATATTTTTATTGACAAAGTACCGACATGTTGAAATTGGTCAACACAAGCGAAAATATTTATAATATTTTTTTATTGTATTTACCAACTGCTTTACGTGAGTAAGACTAAATATAAACCTTTATAGCTATTGCAATATTTCGAGGTGGATCTAAAAATACCCCACCATGCGTTACCGTGGATTAAGAAGGTGGGACATTTTTGGTCCCACCGTGCTCCAAAGAGTTAAATAAGGGACGTTAAATTTTTGTTTAAGAAACATCTAGTTTTGTTGTTAAATGACTGTGGATTGCGAAATATTTCGAGGTGGATCTAAAAATGTCCCACCATGCGTTACCATGGATCAAGAAGGTGGGACATTTTTGGTCCCACCGTGCCCTAAAGAGTTACATAAGAAACGTTAAATTTTTGTTTAAGAAGCATTGAGTTTTGTTGTTAAATGACTGTGGATTGCGAAATATTTCGAGGTAGATCTAAAAATGTCCCACCATGCGTTACCGTGGATTAAGAAGGTGGAACATTTTTGATCCCACCATGCTCCAAAGAGTTAAATAAGGGACGTTAAATTTTCGTTTAAGAAACATCGAGTTTTGTTGTTAAATGACTGTTGAATTGCGAAATTCACTTCGATATTAATTTTATTTATAAAAAGATTTTGAGTACATCATTTAGAGTTCACGTGTGTATGTAAGGAAGATGTTTAAACGGTATATTTACAAATGTAGCTCGTTAATTACATGACGGTTTTCATCGATCTTAATCGTTAAAGATGTTTCATCACTGGCAATAATGGCAGGTTTACTAAATTTACAAAAAATACAAAATGAAGCCTGAGCATGTGACAATTTATACACGAGCACACACACACACACACACGCACACACAATGTATTTACAGGTGTGCACATATGTACAATTAGTAAGCTTATCTCTTCTTCTTCGAGTCGGAGGATTGATTTTCTTTCTTGCTGCACGATTTACATTTCCATAGACGATTCTTCAGTTTTCGAAGCAGGAAGATCGCGATGTAGAGAGTTATCGCCACACAGGCGATTACGAATGCGTAAACGTCCAAAAGCCTTTGTTGCCACCAGGCAAGATGGACGGCTGGTGATCTTAAGACGTATCCGTGTCTGGCGACATACTCGACCCAGTAAACCGCGGTGTCTATGGCGCTCATGGGCCTGTCTTTGAACGTCTTGGACAATTTCTTCATGTTGTCTCTGAAAATTCACGAATTCTTTTTTGTACTCAAACAAAATGACGTGGGAAAATGTGAAGTTTAAGTATAGAAGGTTGGCTACAGTCTAGACAGAATGAATCGAATGATAGAACGCAGGGATATTGTTAGATTGTGCAGGCCTATGCGACCAAAGAACCTGGAAAAGCTTGGGAAAATTTAGGGAAAACCAAATTTTTCAGGTAGGCTTGAGCTGCGTCTCTAGTCAAATACCCCTTTCCATGTACATTAAAAAAAAAAAAAGGAAAAGGTCAGTCTCGAGAGCGATATGAACGAGTAAGGTCGTTCTCACCCGGAAAACGTAGTGGCTTGTAAAGTATTATTGAAG
>JAOPTO010001209.1:0-49169 GCA_033822845.1 Tetrapedia diversipes
AAATACTTGGTAAACATTATAACAGAAATATACACCTGCGTTTGTGGGTGAAGGAGGGAGAGGGAGTGGGAGTGAGCGATTGAGCGAGAGGTGGGTGTGTGGGTATTTTATTTGAATAAGACATTTAGATATTAGAGTACATCAATACTTTTTTTGTTTGGATTCCGTCCAGTTTTAAATGACAAATGAGTTCAGACTCATAATTATATGCATTAGTTCGGATAAACAAAATACGAATAAATGAAATTCTACTATATTCAGATAATGAGTGCCGGGATACCAGAAGCTACTACTGTATTGGAATAGTCGGCCTTTCTCGTGAATGCCTACAGCATCATCCTCTTTAACCAAACCACAAGTGCTCTTACATTGTTTAAATAGAAAACAAGTTTTATCCCGATAAAAGCATATCATGGTCGATGCGTTTTTTTCTGTTGCACGTCACAGTACTCAACATGGGACTTGCATTTTTTATTAACCACGTTAGACTATAAAGCATATCTATAACAGTCGTGTTCATTAATTTTTTCTGTTGTGCTATTTTTTCATCCCTTTATTCAATCTTACCAGGCGACATGGCTTACTGATGAAGAAGCTGTTTAAAAAGGGTAAAAAATATGGAACGGTGCCATCCGTCATATTTGCCATAAGGTAAAACGGTCTAATACGCTTCGACGAGAAATATCTCCCATTATAAAATTCTGTGCTAGTTTGGTAACTAGCTGTGTAAGTTTGATCAGTTCAAAGAAACAACATGATTTGCGTATTTTGTTTTGAAAAGAAAGTCGAATATTTTTCTTTAGATAACGATTGAATTTAGGTTAGTAAATCCGTTGATTTGTGGTTTAGTATTTGGAAGAGTTATTACCCTCTCAAATTTGTTAGTTACGTATTAATATTATATAATTATCTGCTGTCGGCAGACCAGGATGAGTCACCTATTTATGTATTCAACATGCTAGGAAGAAATTGATATAAAGAAAGAAGCAAATTAAACGAAAAGTTCAGTTCCAGAACACATTGCTATCTTTCTTACTTAATAGTCGCTTTGTTTATCCTCCAACTCTTCGCTCGCTTTCACTGACTCTCATATGCTCCGACACTTTTACAAACATACATCTATTATTCTGTAGGTAACACTCTTACATATAACATAACATTTAATTCTGATTCTCACCAGTTTAACCCATTGCCGCACACTTTTCATTTGACGATCGCGCTCAGAAACGCACTTTTTTTTTCAATTATTGACGACTGCCAGATGGAATCAAGTGTAAGTTGTATGTTTGCAAGTGAAAATTATCACATTTGGCCACAGTTTTTCCAAAAAAAAACTCTCGACGGCTATAAGTGTCATTTGCTCATCATGTCATTTTTTCTCTTCCCAGAGCAAATGACGGCTATGATCGTCGTGACGACTATACGGCATTTACTTTACTAATTCAGAATGATTTTTATGACTAAAAGGGAATAAATAGGTGTAATCTTAACACAAGAAAATCAGTTTGAAACAAACTTATCATTTGTAATTTATTTTACTTATAATATAGTAAAAATGAAATAAAAATTAATTCAGGAAACAAATTACATACATACAAGAAAGCATTATAAATGATAGGATTCGAAGCATTCTGGACACAATGGTGGTTTATGCGGACAAGTTTTGCATCTATATGACGTTTCTTTTTTAATTCGTTTGGTCGAACATTGTCTACAACGTAAAAAATAAGTTTTACGCTGAAAATCAACAGGTGGAGGTATCTTTTCCAAGAAATGTTGTTGTGAACAATTTGTCGATGTCAGTGGTAATGCATTTATTTGTTTCGGTCGACCACGCGTAGGTGTGAATGCCACTAAATTCTTTCCAGAAATTACAGTATTAGGTAGTGCGATCAATGATTGTATTACCAAATCTCTAAACTGTAGGAATGTCGTTGAGTTATGAAATTGTCGATAGATAAAGTAGGAATTCCAAACGCATAGATCTAAAAGATGAGAAAGAAGTTTTTTATACCATCTTATGGATTTTCGTGGTGATGAATAATACGAAATCATTTGATCGCATTTGTCAACTCCTGACATATTCAAATTGTATTCAGCTAAATCATTTGGTTTATTCTTCTTTTGTCCAAATTTGTTAGTAACTTCCACTATTTCCGGATGATGATTTGTTGTTATGGACAGAACTTCCCGTTTATCTCGCCATTTCGATACATAAATTTGACCTCGTCTACGCCATATATGTTCGCCCTTTTTTAACTTCTTTGATGTTACTTCTCGCGGATTACCTTTTCTGTTAGAACGAAGCGTTCCGGTTGTGTGTGTTTTATGCTTTAGCAGCTCCTCTGACAGCTCGATACTGTTGTAAAAATTATCCATAAAGAGGTGACATCCTTTATTCAAATATGGCTGCATTAACCGTAAAACAAGGCTACTTGTTTTTGATGTTTTCTCTATGTTATCTGATTTTCCTTGATAAATTTCAAAATTTAGAACATATCCGTCCGGCGTAGTAAGTTCAAATAGTTTTATGCCATATCTTGCTTTTTTCCCCTTTATATATTGTCGGAAACTTAGCCGACCTCGAAACAACAAAAGGGATTCATCCAGTGAAAGTGCTTTTGACGGTGAATATGCTGCTTGAAAATTAACGAGAATTGGTCGGAGTATGGGATAAATTTTGTTTAATTTTTGAGTACTGTTGTCAACACGTCCAGTATAATGTCCATTGATGCATCGTCGTAGTAGCTGTTCAAAACGGCGACCCGTCATAGTGTACGGAAATATTGGTGAATAGTAAAGTGGATTTTCAGTAAATAAGTGTCGAATGGTAGGAGCCAGGTTTTGACCTCGAAGCAAGCAGAGGCCCATAAATTTTAGTAATTCTTCTTCATTCGTTTCAGCGAAATTAATCTTTGGGGTATTTCTTGTAACAACACGCTTGGTCTCAAACAAGTGCTTTCCGTAGTAATTTCTGCAACTAACAAGTGTCTCAACTATATTTCTTGAGAACAGCTGATCAAAAATGTCTCTCGCACTAGAATCCTTATCAGCATTCATTTTAATGCCGCATTCACTATCGTTAAATGCAAATTCAATCAATTTCACTTTGGTATCATACCATATATCGTTATCATCGATAACCCGCTCATTATCTGTCGTCAATGGTGAACAACTAGCACCATCCCAACCGGCAAGATCATTGGTATCTACGGTGTCTTCATCCTCAGACGACACTATCAAATGCTTCTGCTTCCGACATTGAGTTGCAAAAAAGTCTGCCTCGCTATCGTCGCTGATAGAGTCTGCTTCAGCATCGGATTCTTCGGAAACAAGGCTCTGATCGTCATCAATGAGATCACAGTCACGCAATATTTTTTTATTCTTTTCCATGTGTTCTCCGCAAAAGTCCATTTTAGCGGTTAAAATTTTTTCTACACTAAGCAAAAAATACATACACTTATACATATACGTTCACAGTGACATCGAAATAAATATTTTTACTAATTTATGAAAAAATAAAATGTACATTTGGCCGATGGAGGAAGTACACAAGTGTCAATATGTGTAAATTATCACCGTGTGATAATAGTATAATTTACTTTTTTATTTATTTAATTTTTAGAAGGGTAATTGATCTGTGTTTACTTAATTCGTGAAAAATACTTACCGAATAAATGATTCGTCTTCACAGAAGCACACTTTTCAACTGCATAAACTGAAATGAACTGAACGCTCGATACGACACCGACTGCTGTAGCCGTCATTTCTCTCCAGATTCGCAAATCTTTCGAAGCGTTAAGGTATGAGAAAACGTGTAAAAAAACAATTGATATGCTGTCTGGCATGCTGCAATTTTTTTTTTTTCAATGTATTACTCAATAAATAATCAGTGTGTTCGTTAGTACACTTCGTACTAACGCTGTTGTTTTTTTTATTAATTAAAATGTGCAGGACGGCTATAGCCGGCATTTGCCTACATATCACCAAAAATCGGACGGCTACAGCCGTCATTTGCGGCAACGGGTTAATCTTATTCATACTCGCACACATCATACTCAAAATTAACACTCACTGTATAATACGTACAGTGGACTTCTTCCATTTATTTATGACAGGATATTCGGTATGGATACAACGAAAATAGTTAATACACTTGTTATACTACACTTGAATATGTTTATTTAATCAAATACAAAAAAACGCATGTTGTACGTATGTGTATGAACGTGGTTGGAACTGTGTTGGGGGAAAGGGGTAGCATGCGTGGGTCGCACCGCGCACCATTCGTCGCCGATACCCAGTGCCAAACATCGATATATTTCACAGTTTACATTATTTATTATTAAATGAGTGGATCACAATCGATTTGAGTATTTTTCACAGAGCTTTTAGAAAATATACCCTACACCAAAGTCTTAAAATTGATTTTATTTAGGATACATTTGTGTAATTATTATCTAACTAACGTTTGTTGAAAATAATAAAAACAGATCAAACTGTAAAAGCATTTTTTAGTTTGTAAAGGTAGCTATAGAATATGTTACATAGTTTTTTGTAATCCGATCAGAAACCTATTGAAGAAGCTGGTGTTTTCCATTTTTCTCTCTTTTTTTTAAAGACGAAACTTTCAATGGGCCGTTATTTTTATACTCCTTAAACGTTAGCACCCAGGTGTATGCGTGTCTGCGTAAACTGCAACTAGGCGTCGACACTAAGAGATACTTCGGCTTTCCTGGCACCCCTCTATGAATGATTTAACGTCGCCGGGGCCAATAAATTGTCAATGTTTTACGTTGTTAAGATCGATTCGCGTAGCGATCTCATTACGTTCCTTAAATGCCAGTTTGACGCAATACCGGATGCGTTACAAAAAAGTACATGCGTGTGTTTACTCGGGATTATTTTTACTTCGAGGAAACATGTTTTTGACGATCAGGTTCTAGCCAGAATTATATCATTAATGTGCTCGATCAAATGTAAAGAGCGGTGTGTAACAATAGTGTTAAATAAATGCCACTGAAACTATCATTAAAATACAATAGAGAATATCATAATTTTCTCTTCCGTCTGAAAAAAAATCATTATCATGGGCAGAAACCGAACAGTTCAGTTCCAAATGCACATTAACACTATTCCTACTAGGACCGGTCAAATGACCGTTTTTAAATTTTCAATTAGAATTTCCTACATTCAACATAAGCGAATTGCCTTTAAACTTTACGACTTTTTCTCATATATATATGTATGATACATTTTTCAATATTCACTTATTTTTTATTGTTTATTTTCTGAGAAACATTTGTAGTCTGTCTTACCTACCACGACCGGTCATTTGACCGGTAGTACGATTTATACATTTTTGTAATAGTTTCTCTCTAAGACTTAATGCCAAAATTATAAAGTCGTTACAAACGAAAGGTAATGTAGTTGTGGCACGATTTTATCAGAGAAGTGCCTTCCAGAAAATGGTTTACGGCACATCCAAGTATTTACAGTTCTCGCTCGACTATCGGGTTAGCGTTGTTTATTTGCTTGATCGATATCCGATAGGGTCCAGATCCTCGAATTTTATCTACTATGACGTAAAATAAATAAACTTATAACTGAAGGAAATGTATAGACGTCTTCTCACGAATTCAAATCAGTATATTCTTGCGACCCGAACAGAGTGCATCGAAACGTGAAAGTCACAAAAAGCATACTTGGCAGTCTTTTATTATTATTTTGTAATATTATATATCGTATTACGTGTTATAAGTGCAATTTTTAAAATAGTGAACAAGACTAATAATACGTCGCAGTAAGTTTCATATTTTATCTTTTATTATCTTTTTTATCTATTTTGATTTACATTTTCATATTTTAGTTTTTATTTTCTCCGTTGAATATTTACCCCAAAATGTCAAGACGTTTGAGGAGTGCGAATGTATTATTAGAGAGAATAAATGATATCGATGCAGAATGTTCTGAAAATGATCAGGAAATCCTGGATATGGAAGATGACAATACGGAAAATTATGATCAATTTGAAACCGACTCGAACACCGATGAGAACGAAGAGAATATTTCGAACGTACGTAGACGACGAAAGAGAAGGAGATTTTTAGTTAGTTCCGATAGTCAGAATGAGGAAGAGGCAAGCGCAATTGCGATGGACGGAACTGTTTGGCAGGAAGTTAAAATAGGGTCTAATCCTGGAAGAGCACCTGGTCATACAGTGACCGTAATAATGATAGGTTCATTGTATTAATGTCAGATTCACCTTAGTTTTATAACATAAAGGTACATTTTATGTAACATATTTTATTTTATTTATCGTAATTATAACCTTTTAAAGTATTTAATAAAACCAAATAGTTCTGTTTAATAGAGTAATTTTTATTAACGTTAATAAGAATTTCTTAATTGTAAATCATTAATATTTTGATGCGAAATAAATATAGGTTCACCCCGTGTATTTTCAATATATATTGAATAAAAGTTTAAAAAAGTTACAAAATAATAATATTAATGTAAAAATAAAAGTAACTTAATATTTAGTAAATTCTCCATTATTTTGAATCACTTGAAATATCCTTTTAGGCATTGAATCTATTAATTTGCAGTGTTTCCGATTCGATTTGAGACCACGCATCTCAAATGCCATTTTTTAGCTCATTGACGTTCGAATATTGTTTTCCATTGATATAGACCTTTCGAAGATTGGGTTCAAGTCAGGGTTTCTTGAAGGCCAAGATAAAACTTCAACGTTTATTTTTTGGAACCACTCTTTAACAAATTTTGCACGATGAATTGCCTCATTGTCGTGTTGAAATACAAAATTTTATCCTCCAATGTCGTCACCATATTCGTCTAATACAAATTCTAATATTTCTTGGTATTTTTGAGTATTTACCTTCGGCGGAAACCATATAATCAGAGTTTTACCGTGATATCCAAACTCACATCATATCATCACACTGCCTCCTCCAAAGTTGCGATCATTTTTATTTCTTTTTTATCACGTAAATCATACCAGTAGTATTGAAATCCATTCGGATTATCTAAATTGACCTTTTTCTTATCAGAAAAAATCATTGTTCTCCACTTTTCAACCCACGACATGTGATTTTCGGCAAATTTTAACGGTTCCGCTTTATAAAGTTCTGATAAAGGAGGATTTTTTGCTTGTTTTTTATAACGAAGGGTTGTACTTAATCGTAAAACTTGTTGAATGCGTCGAACAGTTATTGGCAAGTCTAATTTAATCTTTATTTGACTTGCATTGACTTTATTTTTTCGAATTTCCTGTAAGATTTGTCCTCTATCTCTCTTAGAAAGCTTTTTTGGAGGGCCTGTAGATTTTTTACTGCCATATTTGTCGCCTAATTTTATAAAATTAGAAGATCTGCAAATTTTCTTTGCAATGCTTCTATTGGAGAGGCACATATCCTTTGAAACAACGATCTGACCCTTTTCATAATCCGTTAGACGTTTTCCACGGCCCATTCTGTTATACAAATTTAAACTTAACTTAAAAATCAATATAAACTACTTGAAGATCATACAGTTTTATATTAATCTTGAAAAAAAGTCAAAAACTTGTAACATCAAATGTATTCTTTGAAAATAATACCTTGAACCTAAGATTATTTCGCATCACCAATACTATAATTCTTTTTAAATTTCTTTAAAAAATATGTGCTAATATTTAGGCTACCTCCGCTGAACTAAGTGATGGAGTGTTGTTAGAAGATATGTTTGCGGAAAATTATCGAGCACTGTCATATGTTTTTAACAATGAAAATAGAAATAAGAACAGTGAACATACAATTGCGAATACTGAACCTATTATTATTTCGGTGACTGTAATATTTTTAGGGAAACATCAGGCCCGACTGGGTACAGTAAACGTAATATTATGAAAGGCGAAGTTAGGACGGCATTTTCTGTGATAATTGATAAGAATATAATCGAACTTATAACATAGTGCACAGAGGCAGAGGCATTTAGAGTGTTGGGATATAAATGGGAACTGTCTACTGCAAAGTTGTATGCATTTTTTGCAATTATGTATGCACGCGGCGCGTATGAGGCTAAGAATATAGATATAGCACTTCTATGGAATAGAAAGTGGAGCCCGCCTTTTTTCTCAAATACTATGAGTAGACATGACTTTACGGAGATTATGAGATTTATTCGTTTTGACGACAGAAATCAACGAAGCCAACGGTTACAAACCGATAAATTCGCTATGATTTCTGAAATTTGGTACAAGTTTATTGACAACAGTCAAAATTGTTATAAACCCGGTCCATGTATTACTATTGACGAACAATTGTTTCCAACGAAAGCAAGGTGTAGATTCACTCAATACATGCCCAATAAACCGGACAAATTTGGTATAAAATTTTGGTTAGCATCCGATGTACGTAGCAAATATATAATAAACGGCTTTCCATATTTGGGAAAAGATGAAAATACAGAACCCTCAGGTTCCTCTTGGAGAGTTTGTCACTATGAAATTAGCAGAACCGTATGTAGGATGTGGAAGAAATATAACCACAGACAACTTTTTTACAAGCCTACCTTTGGCAACAAAACTTTTAACAAAAAAAACTACGATTGTTGGGACAATTAGAGCAAATAGAAAAGAGCTACCAAAACTGGCAAAACTGAAAAAAGACGACATGGCACTTTTCTCAACCAAACTCTATCGCTCAAATAATTGTATGTTGACAATTTACAAAGCCAAACCAAGAAAGAAAGTTCTAATTCTCAGTTCAATGCACAACTCCGTACAAGTTAAAGAAAATGACACCTGAACACCGGAGACAATACAATTGTATAATAGCACCAAATTTGGCGTAGATGTGACCGATCAAATGGCCAGAAATTATTCGGTAAAATCTAAATCTCGGAGATGGCCTTTGCAAGTATTTTTTAATATCTTGGATTTAGCCGGGATAAATGCATGGGTGTTATATAAAGAAACTACGGGAGAAGAAATTACAAGACAGGAATTTCTATTCCAATTGGCAGAAGAACTTGCCATCGAATACCAACAGGAGCTCGGCAAAGAAAATCAACCAATACCCATCGCAAGTACAAATACAGGTACATTCCCGTGAACGGAAAACATGTCAGATAAGGTATTGTAAAGATAATAAGACGAACAAAATCTGTTTAAAATGTAAAAAGCACGTTTGCGGAAAATGTACAGTTGAGAAGCCCATTTGTAAAAAATGCGACGAAAAACAATAAAATGTAGATTATGTACTCTTGAATAAAAGAAAATAAATTTTTATACTGGTAAACTGGCTGTTGGTCTGCATTCAATATTGAAAAATATAAGTTGTGAAAGACCGGTCATTTGACCGGCCGCGGTAGGAATAGGTATACGTGAAGTGTCGGTAGGAATAGTGTTAAGAAATGCATATTACACCCCATATTCGTTTAACAAAAATTCAGTATATTTATTTGTGCTTAAAATTAATAAACGTTTCTTTCGAAGTCATCGCATATATTATTTATTTGATATATTATATCATTGCAATCAACGTCGGTAATATTTAATTTGTAGCTTTTTTTCAGTCAGTTTATATTGTTTCACACGTTCGGCGCCATGCGTGATTCGGTTGAGTTTCTCGCAGGCCCGAATTTTACTGTCGAATATCATGCGATGTAGATAAAGTAACATTTATGATATCCTACATTTAAATTAACACTTTGCCGTCCGCACTGTTTATAAATATTTCTTCGCTTGACGCTGGCAGAACTAATTGTGTTACTTTGCTTGTCGCCGATTGTTTTTGGGGTTATTGGGAGATGATAAATTTCAAGTTTTACTAATCTCATCGATAGTTCTCATGAGTTTTCAATTAGTATTCAACTCAAAAAATGTACATATGTAAATTAATGTTAAATTTCTTTGTTTTATATATTTCTGTGTTTACATTTTCCTTGGTGCTTACTTAGTATTTCTCTTTTAAATGATAGGAAGCAAAACAATCACCAACGTGTAATGCCACCCCATACGACTTGTATATCAAATTTGTTGTCTTTCTTTTCTTGTTTTTGGTACTTAGAAACATTCTGCGTTCACACGACAATCGCCCAATTCAAACACCCTTCAGACGTTCCTAAATTCGTATCCACTTGATCGCATTCCTACAGTACTTATAAAAAAGAAACACTTGCTGACGTAAATAACTTATTCCACTTAAGTAAAGTAGCAACATAACCCCAGAGATCATCAACGGAATGCAAACGATACTCTACAGTACTGTCGCCGGCCACTTCTTTGCGCACACCACTGTGGTGTCGCCGGACGGCATAGTGTTAATAAAAGTATAGTGTAATTTGTGTATTTTTATGCTGTATATTCTATACTTATACTTCAGTACTTGTTCCGTCCTAACGGAACAGCAGCGGGAAGCTTTCCATCGGCATTTATGACACGAACGTGCCGGTAATGCTATTTTTGAGGATTAAGCAGTTTTAGCCTTTTTGCCTATTTTTCGAACCCTCTTAACGTCCGTAGAGGGACAATAGTTTAATTTTCGAGTCACCGTAATTCCTCAATAGCCAAGAGCGTGTCATAAATGAGGGACTTCCGAAGCGTGCCCAGCTGATACCCACATGCGGCAGGTACACGGGCCCGGAAGAAGTTTCCCCTTCGTTGCCGAAATCTGGGAAACCTTCCCGCTCCGAGTGACTCACCCCACCCTCGTTCTCGAAACGCGTGCGAAGGGCACAAGAACGGGGGTTGGTGGCACTCAAGGCATACGCTGATTGGAGTCCTGATTTTTAGACTTCAACCAATTAGCGTATCGTCTTGAGGTATGGAGGAGTGACCAGTCGAACTCCTCCATATAAAACCGAGTCACTTCGGCACCGCGACACGATACAGTATACAATATACAGAATACACACAACATTCAAGCGATACAACCGCGCTTCGATCAGACAATATACATACGAGATCAGTCATACGAGATCTACTCAGTCAATCAGTCATTCGAGATTCATTCGCGATTCATACGTCTACGTTTAGTACAGTCGACATTTATACGTTACAAAAAACTAGTCGTCTAAAGCTAACGAGCGGTGGACGACAGTCGCGATCCTGACATTCGAGGACGCGACAAAACAGTACTTGTTTCATTAAATTTGTTTTCAAAATGCAACTGAAAATCTTATCTAACTTAAACAAGAAGAGCGTAACCCATATATGGGTGACGTGTCCCCACGGAAGCATAGTCGTAACCCAAGTACGGGTGACGCGGCGCCGAACGTATTAATTTTGTTCTTTAACATCGTTGTTCGGTAAATTTATTATTTAATATTAAGGACTGATGAAGAAAAACAAAAACTTTAACTCAATGTAATAATATACACTTGATGTAGCTCATGGATTCACTAATATTTAAAAAGGTAGCAAGCACCTCGAAGAGCACCACTACTCAAATTAAGCTAGCTATCTGAACATTTCATAAAATGAGGTCTTATGCTACGTGTATCTTTTAGAACGGAATTTCTAACAGTTGTCGTACATTCCTCTTCAGCATAATTGTAACCGATATCAAATTACAGGGAGCAACCTCTTGTCCGAGACAAATGGTTTTCAGTCTCGAAACCGAGTCCACATCTCGAGAAAAATACGGTCTTCTTATCATTTTAACATTTCTGAATCCTTATCGAAGAATGAATAATTGTCTCTACTGTCTGGTTCCCTCTCCGTCTGTTCTATCTCCCCGCCCCCCCCCCTTTCTCACTCACTCACTTACTTATTCACCGTCTTCCACTACAATATACATCAGCGGTGAATTGGCTGCATGACACACGAAATTTTACTTTCGGGTAAAAATGTGTAATTGTCATTAAGGGATTCGGGGCCGGAACCTTGTGACAGCCTTAAAAAGACAAATGAGGAATGGCCACGAAGTTCCGGTCAGAGGGTCTCCACGCGGAAATGAGGAAACGTCTGTCTTGGCTGCAATCGGGAATATTGCTCTCACGAGTAGACCTCCCTTTTTCCCTAGCCCTCACGCTCGTTTCAACCAGCTGAATTTATTTTGGATGGCGATCCGTAACAAGAGACGAAATTTTCAATGGCGCGTACAGTGCAGGAAGGAGTTTACAAAATCGATAGACAGACGTGTGGGGAAGTCCATGGTAAAAGTAAAATCTTACGAATAAAAATGTACGCTTTTGGTTTCCATTTAGGAATTAAAAGGATCTAAATGACTTGAATTAAATAAAAGAATGATTTTCCTAAACAATAACTTATATCTAACTTTACAAAAAAGGGAAATACAGTTGATCCTCAATAACTCGAATTTCGAAGGAAGAGCTAAAATCTTCTAATTATATAGGTTCGGCGATTCTAAATTCGAGTTATAGAGGTAAAATGATACATTTGACGTATGTGGTAGATAATTCGAATTAAAGTAAGTTTTGTTTCGACTTACATAGGTTTTCGCAGCACAGCGGAAGGCAATGAACAAAATTTTAGTTTTAGGGAGGTTTTTCGAGTTATAGAGGTACTAGTTATCGAGTACAAAAATGAAGCGATTTTAATGTTTTACATTTACAGCTTATCCAAATTGCTGTCATGTCGAATATTATCCTTAACAGTTTATAACAACAGAATTCAACTAATTCTTTACACTCCGAACCACCATCACCTCAATGGGCTACCAATAACAATTGCGTTGCATGTTTTGCATTATTACTAGATGTTTTGTTGAAGTTTAAGATTTTAAATATTGTTTCACTTTCTTACATATACACTTATTGACCAAGCAACAGATGCTAATTGTCTCGGTGTGTACAATTTTATAAGTATTAAACACTATTAGCAATACAATCGAATATAAAAGTCCTGTTAATAATTGTGATCTTAGATAATTCAAAGTAATATGAATTACAATCAATTTTTGTTGATAACAGATGTATTCAACAACGATCTATGAGTGCGACAACTTCAATAAATGTTTAAATTGTTTTAAAAGTAATAGTAAAGAAAGATAAACTAAAAACTGTTTCAAAGTATTAATTGGAACAACATTGTAGTCTGATGGCTAAAGTCTGATGTCCTCTGAGAGGGGGTAGCCCATAATATCCTGGTCGACTCACGATGTCCCCTCAGAAGGGACATTCGACCACAAAGGCTTAAGAAGTTGAATTTTTAAAAATGTGCGAATGTGGATGTTGGATATCGATTGTTCGGGTCTAATGTTGCCCGATGCAACCAATATCTTCTAAGGTGATCTGGTTCAGTTAATGACTATATCGTATTATATAAACTTTAATTTTTAGTAAGAGTGATTTACTATGTTGGCGAGTAAGTTCCGTCTTGTTTAAAGGTTACAGGGTGAGTGTTCTGCGATGTCTCTTAAAATTAACGCCTGGACAAAATGTTAAGGGTGGTGGATAAGTGCAGGAGTGGGGTTAAAGATTCTGTGTTCGTAGGTGCGTGTTGGTGTTGGTATTCTACAACTAATCCTAAATTAGACGGTACGCGTTAACCGTAATTGACCAAGGGTCCCAAATGCAATAAAACACTTGGCTTGTCTGACTCCGTTGGGATCCCTGGTTTACAATTTACTGATGGTTTAAAAATTCGTTACCTGCGGACTGAACAGTGGAATTTGCGAAAGCCAAGGGGCGCCTGTATATAGAAACCAGGGCGGACTCGAGCATTTGCGAGAAAGGTAGTCGGTAGATTGATTCCTCCTAGTGGCGAGGGCAGGAAGGTCACCACAGCACTATTGAAAAATTGTAAAAAACATTATTTAATCGTCAAATGGTGGGTCGTAATACGCTCCACGCGTCCTGAACGAAAAGTTTTCAAAAAACTGAACGTGTTAATGGGATACCTTCGATTTGTCCATGATATTTTATGGGTCTTGCGAATTTTTTATTCGCGATAGGTTGTTGTATATTATTCTATAGTGATCCATGATATGTTTAATCGATATGTTTGTGAAGTTAATGTTTGCTATAATGTTTCTCTGGCTGTATGGTTATTCGGGTTCATATATTTTTAGTCGAGTTTTAAATATTACACACTGTTTGCATATCATGTTCATTTGGATATTTGCGCTATGATTAATTAAACTTTCTATCGCGTAATATTAAGTTTTCATAATGATCTAGTGCAGGAGAAATCAAATGCGAAACATGATCAACGTATATATATCATGTTATGAAGTTGTTCACGTTTCACGAAAAAATCATGTGAGTGACGTTGAAAAATTATTTACTAACCCTGAATGAAGGTATACGTTACTTGGATTCGCTTAAGTAGTACAGTCAACGCGTTAAGCGACTGGTCCTGTAAGTAGAATACTCAACGCGTGATGCGCCAAGTTCTCTAAGTAGTGTAGTCGCCGCACGGCGCACCATGTCTGCGCGTAGCGTCTTAATCTACTGAACATTTCGTATTACGAATATAACGATGCTACTCCTTAATTCCTTGCTTAATTCTTATGAAGCAAAATTGTTGGGTTTATATAGATCACAGGCAATGTATTTTTTTATCTTCTAAACTTTCACATACAATTTAAACACAAAAAAGTATTACTGCAATTCATAATTATATATTAAATAGTTCAGATCGTATTACTTCAAGCTATGGTTACTCTATTTTTTTTATAATGGAACTGCAAATTTTATGCTAAATAATATTTGCATGATAAACGGACGACGAAACAGAGCTTATACGTGAAATTGCTTATTTGTAAACTTATATAAATCGGAAACTTCTTTAATGCTCTGTCTAATTTGACTATTTAGATTAATATTTACAGGAACATCGTGATACATCCGGTGTTTATTGCGAATTATGCGCGCGAGTATTATTAACATCTCATTCAGGAATCAGCGTAAAATATTGGAGTTCAATCATGTGGAATGATGAAATCAAGCCAGCAAATTATGTCAATATCCTAATAATTATTTCGTGTTTTGCTTACGTCCGGGAATACGCTTTCTACTCCCGCGTAAAATCAGCCGTCCACTTATCAGTCTGTTTGTCCAACGAGGAGCTTGCACGCAAAATTTTCGCGTAAATTAAACACCAGCAATAATATTGCCTTGCACGGCGTTCAATAATTTCTATTATCTTTAACAACGATCCATCGACCTTATCGTAACTTTATTCATTAACAATCCGCGTATCGGGGGTCGTTAATACAGCGCTCCTCAGAGTCGAACGCAAACCGCTTTACGTATGAATCTGGTGATTAGAAACTATTGATTAGAGCCTGGTAATTACGCCTGGCTCGGAGTCGCGTGCTGTTAGAATTTTGATATAAACGCGTGTTGATCGTTACAACGGTTATACAATTCGGAAACTCAGGATTGGTTCTGTGGAACGTCTTTACGTCTTACGTCTTCGCGCTTTCGCGAAGGTCTTGGGTTTTTGGATAGAGGAAAATTAACAAACTGTAGAAATCTGATGGTAACTTTGCTGTAGTTTCTTAGAGATTTATGAAGTGATAGTAGTTGTTTAGAGAAAATAAACAAATAGAATCATGATAAAAAGTAAATATTGAAATATTAAAGTGCTGTACACCTGTATAGTAGCAACTGCGATTTAATACTAAATATTATTTTAGTATTAATATTATACAGTAGCTACTACAATATTAAGATATTAAACAGTTCACTCCCATATAATACACACTTTATCAGTAATAATACAGTAGATATGCATATCTATTTGAGAAACTCACAATAGCGTGCAGAAATTCAAGACCAAAGATATCCTGCATTCCACAGAACATTGTACTTAAAGCGCAATAAACGTATAAAATTACAGCAACAAATGGTTTAATCCTGTTGGAATGCTTATCATTAATAGCCTAATCGCGATATCTGTTAATATATAACATATATTTAGGGTAAGGTTGCTCAAGTCGTACCCTTGAAGGAAAAAATCCGTATAAAACTTGGGATTTATTAAATAAATAGAAATTAAATGTATTATTCAAAACTTGTGTTAATATTGTTGTTATTTATTATAACGAAATTGGTAAAACATTTGATGGACTCAAATGTATATTTGCTTGTGGTTGTATACGCTGTTGTCGCTGCAGTTCGTACAAATTTCAAACGATACGACTTGAACAACCTTATCCTACTTTAGTCACGTGGTCGTCTAACTAGTGTATTTACTTGAGCTCTGTGCTTTTGCCACTCCACTTCTCTTTCCAACCACGTACCATGTACAGTGTAAAGTTATTAGGTGTACAGATGAATTCGGTGCCTTTTTCGTACGGAACCCATTTTCCTAACTTCTGAATTTCTCCTAACTGAAGTAAACGTTAGGATAAGCATTGGTGGGTAACACCCGGTTTCAATGCAAGCCCTTCTTTAGATTTTCCAAAAGTTTTCCAAAAGTTTTTAAAACTTTTTTGCCTGTTCTGGACGTGGCTCATCCAATGGATTAAAATCTACGTTTCGAAATCTTTGAAACCATTTTTTGCACGTTTTACGTCATAACGTCTTACCAAAAGCAGAACAAATCATTTCTTTAGCTTCAGAAGTATTTTCCTTCGGTTCAAACGCAAAGAGAATGCAATGCCTCACATGGTCCTTGTCGAACACCATATTGTTTACTACTATTAGGTGAAATTATGCTGAGTTGTCGTTAATTGTTTTAATGTTCCTTAGAGTATAATGTTACTACTTTCAAATCACCACTGGGCGGGAAAGGTATTTTAACTTGTATAAAAGTTACAAAGCGTTAGATGCAAAGGCACCGAATTAATTTGCACACCTAATAATTATAATAAATCTAGTAGAGATAGGAATAGAATCAAATTTCTAACAAATCCCAACAGTCATAACTCTAGTGCAGATTTTTATGCATCTTCAGAAAATTCTAGTAACCCCCGTATACAACTCTGTTTTTGGTGATCGACGCGAAGCGAGCGAGCCCGCGTAATTATGGCGTCGTCGATAATCGAAAGGCGAAGTTTCCGCCGAAGCTTCGCGGCCCATTGACACCGACGGAGTCAGCACGGTTAGCCGGCCTCCTTCCCACTCCTTTCCAAGTACCCGAACAACGAACTCACCGAAGTTTCGAATGCACCAAAGCCGAATGCGTAATGAGCACATGGTCCCTTCGCCCTGGACCATTACGACTAATCGCTCGGAATGCATCGCCATCGGGGCCAGGAAAACATTCGGTAACGAGAAAGATCTGCCTCAAACACGGGGACGATTGTTAGTTCCAATTTTGTTTGGCAAACAGAACGAATAGATCGAAAGTATCTCCAGAACCACAAATAAAACTTCACATAATTATTTAGATCAACTGGTCAAACAAGGCGAATTGGTAGAGATTTTCATTCTAAAGTTGTTTCAACCCTTTGGGTTTATTTGTATCAGCATTTAATTTTTTAATATTCCAACGAATTGAAAAAAGATATAGTTCGGTTAAACGAATGATCTTTTTTTGAAAAGTTGTGCGGAGAACGTAGAATTTATTTATTTATTTGGTATACGGGTTAAACCCTTTAATATACACTCGCGTGCATAAGTTCCTGGCCAAACCATTTTTTATCGATGTAGGGACGTGTAGTAGAAGTAACACAGCACAAAATAGATATGAGATACGTCTTTACTAACACTATCGAAATATACAACTCTTAACATTTTTGAATAAAAAAACATTAAAATAAAGCAATAATATCATTTTTGCTGTCTGCAAATGTTTCGGGCCAAACATAATTTCGTCGAATAACATAAAATATAATATCACAAAACAACTAAAAAACACTTGAGCTTATACTTTTCAGTCAGAACACGGTTGGCATACCCTTTGCGGTAATAACAGCAGCACATCTATGAGGCATAGACTCAATTAACTTTATAATTCTGTTTTGGTCGATATTCTTCCATTCTTCTTGAACTTTTTTCCACAGATCAGCTTTATTTGAGCAATTAGTAGTTCCTACTCTTCTTTTGAGCTCTCCCCATAGGTGTTCAGTGGGATTCAAGTCCGGAGATTGACTTGGCCAGTTCAGAACATGTATTTCTTTCTTTATAAGGAACTCTCGTAAAGGCTTAGACTGATGCGTGTGATCATTATCTTGCTGAAAAATCCATCTTCGTGGCATATTTTTACGTGCATAAAGAAGCTTTTGATTTAACAAGATCCCTCGGTATACAGAAGCAGTCATGGTGTCATCTATCTTCTCTATGGGACCAACACCTTTCCATGAAAAGGCGCCCCAGAGCATGATGCCACCTCCACTATACTTCACGGTTGGAGTTTGGTATCGGGAAACGTGTCTTGCACTTTTAGGTCGTCTAACGTATCTTCTTCCATCATTTCCAAACAAATTTATTTTCGTTTCATCAGAAAATAAAACTTTTTTCCAATCGTCCACACTCCAATGTTGATGCTGACTCGCGAATTCTAATCTAAGCTTCTTATTTTTTGTACTGACAAAAGGTTTCTTAGCACTAATGCGTCCAAAAAGTTCCATTTTGTGTAGTCTACGAGAAACAGTGCTTCGATGAATGTTTGCCAAGTTTTCATCGTGTAATTCGCGTGCTAGCATTGTGGCATTCTTCATCGGATCGGCTACTGCTCTTCGCCTTATCAAATTATCTACACGATAGGCGGTTTTTCTGGGCCTTCCAGAGGCTAGCTTATCGGCTAAACTATTTGTAGTTTTCCATTTCTTAATGATATTGTTCACAGTTGTCTTACATATTGATAATGAAGACGCTATTTTACTTGAAACGTGTCCTTCGTAGTGTTGCTTAATAACAATCCCGCGCAGTTGTAATTCTGTGCGCTTCGGTATCTTGTCAATCGACAACTGATGCAAAATGTTCGGAAGGTCAATGACCTTTATGTTTATATTCGTGTCCGGTCAAAAACGTAAATACGTGTGAGAGAATAGTCGATATTACACCGTTTGAGGAGTTTGGCCCGAAACTTTTGCATACAGCGAAAATGATATTATTGCTTTATTTTAATGTCTTTTTATTCTAAAATTTTAAGAATTGTATATTTCGATAGTGTTAGCAAAGACGTATCTCATACCTATTTTGTGCCGCGTTACTTCAACTACACGTCCCTACATCGATAAAAAATGGTTTGGCCAGAAACTTATGCACGCGCGTGTATATAGGTTACAAATGAAGAGTTACAACTTACAAACTACGAATGAATTAGAAATTAGGAAAATAGAAAATTAGTAATTAGATGGAAATTAGGAAATTAGGAAATTCGAAATTAGAAAATTACGAATTAGAAATTAGAAGTTTTGTCGAAAAATGGCAAGGAACTGTCCCGATGACTGGAGGAACACTTTCCAACAGGCGAACAGTGTTTTCCACCCAACATCAGAGTTTCTCAATACAATTTCCCGACGACTTAACTTCCCTAACGAGAGGAATCACTTGTTACGACACCGCGCTATCTAATCTATGACCTAATCTGAAACGCGAGTACAGTCCGGTCGGCCCCGCGCGGGAAATAGGGATGGAAAGAGGTAGGGCGACGTGTACATGGCTGGTGTAGAGTAGGTTGCAAAAGTTTCAAGGTGTTCGCAGCAACAGTTAATCCTACTTCATTCGTTTGCGGTGTATTATTATACAGCACTGAAACTTTAATCCATAAACTAACGAATGAAGTGGTTAATAATTTCTGAATTACATGATTCTTAAGTATGTATTAAACGGTTTGAAATCCGCCAAGTTGACGGGTCCCGTAAACCTAGTGTTAAGTATGCTTGGCGCTAAGCTAGAAATTCTTTTCTGAGGTATTTCTTAAAAATTAGTTTTTACAAGCTACAGATCTTAGATCTTTACAATTTTTAATCATTTTCTGTTTTCGCATATTATTTTTGAAGCTCAGCTTTTATTATTAACTGTTATGGCAGATAATATTTGTATGTAAGAAGTAATGAAAATTTCATTTTTTACACGCTATACGCTCTACACCTTATTCTACAGAAATCAGTTAACAATGTTTACAACGGAAACAAGTCGGTCCAAAACTAAACCGTTTAGTACCACTTACTATACTTTAGAGCTTCGAGTTACAAGAGCAACGTAGGATAAGGTTGCTTAAGTCGTACCTCTTTTGGAAAAGTCCTGAATTTGTTCTGGATGCATAAGTATTTAGTTAGTACAAACATTACAGACAAATTTTTTTATTCTTTCGTCACCTCCAGCTCATAATGCGTGAACGCATGATTTGCATTTCAATCATTTAATCACGTTTTCCTCCCGATCTTCTCCAGAAATAAAACAAAGCCAATCGCTGTTCTTCTTTTTAATGTAAAATTCTTTTTTATTCTTCCTTCTTATTCCTACGTTTCTTTTATTTGACGCATTTTTTATGTTTCCTTTATTCTGTGCTAACGTTATTTCAGCTGATGAGGTAGAGCATCCGCGGAATACTCCGTTATGATTTATTATGGGAATAGGAGCTAAGATATTTAGGGCTGTTATATTGTCTGTGAGCTGCATTAAATCCAATAACTCCTTCCGATAATTTGGTTAACGCCTCTTCCATATCTTCTTGTTTCCATCTATTATAAATTCGCTTTAATTGCCTTGACATAATTAGAGTCTAAAAATAGGAATGAAAGCAACGTTAATTGAGAGAGGGTAAAAACAAGAAGTAATTTCTTAAATTGTACCAGTACGATTCAGGAACCTCATGTCGGTACGACTTAAGACCACGACACAAGTTGCATTTAAAAATAATGTAATCTAACCTTGAATAAAATTAATACGATTTCGTTTCGACCAAACGATTATGTAAATTGTTTTGAATTTATATCTAAAAAGTAATATAATTTTAACAATAATTATTTTGCAAAATTAACTACCAAACGTATACAGAAAATTATAGGAAAATTGAAATAAACTTATCTGATCAACGGATTTATAACGAGGCAGATTCACGGCAGAAAATGAAATGTAAAACATTTGATTGACTCAAATGTATATTTGGTTGTGTTTGTATGCGCTGTTATCACTGTAGTTCATTCAAAATTTAAGCGTTATATTCCCTAACAAAAATGAATCATACAAAATTGTTCAGAAATTATTTCTGTAAATGCCGATTCTATCATTCCGTCCGACAGAGATTAATCATATTGTATCAGAAGCAAGTGAGACTTTGGAGAAACAAAAATTAAGTAAAGAGATAAACGCAAAAAGTGATTTTAAATTTTCGCGCATAAATTAGGTAACTTTACTTCGCTGCGCCATCTATTGAATTCTTATTGAAACTGTTATCGAAGTAGTTCGATTGGTTACCGTATAGGTGGAGCAGCTATGTCGTTGTTCTCTGTCTCCTTTTATTGTTGGTAAAGATGAGTGAGTTGTTTGCGGGTTTCTTTGATAGATGGCAGGCTTTATCAAAGTCAGCTACTACTTTCGGTTACTTGTCGATAAACGCTTGATACCAGTTTGGACACTTTTTGGAGAGATGGCACGATCAACGTTATTAAAATGTTTTTATATATCCGGGATATTTTTGAATGATTTTATGTATTGCAAGGAGATAAATTGTATAATTATTGGATGCCACTATAAGTTGCTAATTCTTAACCGTATGTGTATATATGTATACATTTATTGAACTGCAGCGTATAAAAAAAATAAAATGGTATGATATGACATTCGTAAATTAATTTCAAATCTTTTATAGCTGTTATTTCTATAATTCCAAGTTGTATCTACCCTTTTACTATTTAAAAAAATGCAAATAAAATCATGCATATGTATGTCTAAAAACAATGCGTTTTCGAAAATTTAATTTTTCTTTCTTTATGTCAAAAATAATCAACCTTCATGCAAAGCCTTTGTTGGTCAAATTTTTATATCCTATACCTCTTATTGGGAAACAATCAAGTCGAAATTTCTATAACCGGAGGTAAGAGGTTTGGTCCAATACCACTGATCAACACGTTTTTTGTTTCCTTATAACCACTACGTGATACTTGTAGGGCTAAGCTACCGGAAGTAGCTAAGAATCCGGAAGTAGAGTTGCCCTATCACCCTCAATTTTCAAAAAACACGAATTTTTGTTAAAAAAATAGATCTTGAGCAGAAATGAAGTATTGCGTCAGAACTAAAAATGTTAGACAGGTCTAACTCGGCTCAAAGGATAGAGGAGAGACTCCTAAATATGCCAGTATGAATAGTTATAATTTTTTAAGCTTTTACTTAGTTATAAATAACAGTCAAAGTTTAAAAAAGCGCCGAAATTCGTATTTTTCCGATATTTTCCCCGATATTTTCTCATATTTACGAATATTTAGATCTCTTGCATAAAAATACTACATAGCATCGGATTTTGTAGACTTTTTTGAAGTAGAAACCGTGTAATAGAAATGATAAAGCGACTTCAAAGTCGAACAGTTCGACGAAACATTTGTCAGCAATGCAGAGACGACATTTCACCGCCATGCGACCCATCGCTCGCTTTTCTGCCGAACTGCTGCTGCAGCAGTGCCGTAGTTACGCGTGAGCAGTCGTCACACCGATCACATAGTACACTAGTTCAGGGCTTCTTAAACTTTTGTCATTCACGACCCCATTTATGATTGCGAGTTTCTTGACGACCCCATACAAATATAAAAGAAAAATAAATTAATATTTTTTGATGATTTATTTATTAGGTAACAATATACATATACATATACATATACATATGAAAATATATAGTTTTAGAATTCGTTTTGAAACATACAAAAATCTAAAATTAAAAATTGCACAAAAGGTTATAAAATTGTATTTATTATAGTTTCAAAAATAATAGTGGATTCTGACCGTCTTAATTCGCTCGAATATATCCATGGCCAAAAAGTATTTTGATCCTAAAATACAATAAATATATAAAAATAACATATTGCACATAATAATTGATTTATTACTTACCGAATAAATAAAAAAAAAAAAAAAACTAAAATCTTGTTACGGCGGAACACTGACAATTGACCACACTAGAAGAGCGTCAACACTCCACTAATTCACATTACAGTCAGTGTTATTGAATCATTGTTTAGCTGCAGGTTGTACGTGTGTACGCGCGCGCATTCCTCCCTTTGATTGTGTGTGAGTGCTTGTTCACGTAGGAACGCGCGGGTGCGGCGGCGGGTGAGGGCGCGGTGACGTGGCGAGCTCGTGTTCACATTGGCCGCCAGTCTTTTGCGCGATTGTGACGTATTGTCAGAGGTTAAAAAGATGGACCACGATCTTTTATTTTTATCTTTTTACTTTTTTTTACATTCTTTTATACTTTTTACGTTGCCAAATCGGAGTTCTAGCCTGGAGAGCACTTATAAACTCTTCTGTATTGAAGGACATTATGAAAACATGCTATCGTTTCTAGCGACAAGTTCAAAACGGTTGAACTTACCTGACGTCGCGATTGAATCGCGTGCTCCGCCGCTAGTTCGACATGAATACACACAAACATCTCATGCGTTTGATATAGCCGCGAGCGCGGCGCACGCGCCAGCCGCTAGCTTGCCCGCTACTTACACCGCACGTGCGTTTTGTACGTGAACATTTGGATATTACGTCGTATGTTTGATATTTCGTGAACGCACCCGCCACCGCGCCCGCGAGTCAACGTGAACAAGCACTGATATTTAGAGGTGGCGGTCAGAGGGGGAAGTCAGCGGCGCGCGGTTTATTCAACATGTATGATACCGACAAACGCACTAACAATGTATAGCCACAGTATAATAATAGCGATCATCGATCGTTTACTGCTGTCGGTGGAGATAGCTCAAAACCTTCAACAAATGCGCGTGTCTAGACGCTGCAAGTCCACTGTATTCCGCCAACTCTAGTGATGTTATAAAATGGTATATATAAATATTTGACATTAAAATCTCTCGACCCCAGAATTTTACTACGCGACCCCATTTGGGGTCGCGACCCATAGTTTAGGAAGCCCTGCACTAGTTCAATAACTTTCTGTGCGTATTGTTAAATTTTTTTCTAACATTCTAATAAATATTAATACAATCTTAATAGCAAATACCAAATTATGAGAATACTTTTTAATTTACTTCGGTTAACAAAAATTTCAACAAAAATATTGGTTCGATTAAAAACGAACACGGCATACGAAGAAGTCGCTGTTTTCAGGTCACAAAAATATTCGATCATTTAACAAACTTAAGATAAAATAAGTAAAATAGCGAATTTGTATAAAATTTAAGTACTGGGCTCGATATTTTCATCGTACTGAAACATATTTTATGTTGCTTAACATAATAAAAATTTCTCTTTGTTAATAATACTCTGTATGTTTTATTCCATCTTTAAGCGAATTGATCATTTCTCTCTAGTGTGTAAGTTGTTTTTTACACTGTGAGTGTCCCAATTCTTTGTATAAAAATGATCATCACAGTTGCAAACAACTCACAAATAACATATAGTTATATTTTCACAAAGATTTTAATGCATCCAAATTTTTTGTCGGTTGTGCACAAAACTGTTATCCAACGTTTTTTTGCGAGCAGTACGATCGAACTTATAGAAAAGTTAAAATAAGTTTTTCTCCCTGTGCAAAATTGATTACCTCGTATGAACTATGTACATTCACGTGAACGAAAGCCATTTGTCTCGAAGCCAACCGCTGAGCTCTGGCTCGACATTCCCCATATCGAGAGCAATCGCGAATTACGACATCGCCGAAAGAATGATATGGACTGAAGTCGCATCTCAGCTGTGTAATTACGCGTTTGCCGTCAACGAAACATTTTTATTCGGCATCGTCAATCTATTCAGCGATCGTGTACTATAATTTCCTCCATAAAATTGTTCTCTTAACTACAATATAGGGCATAAATTGCACTTAATCCCCGATACCTTTCAGACATAGGCCCAGAGAGATAATTGTATTCTCACAAATAAAACGCTGCTGTGTAATCGATTCGTCGCGTATTCGCATTGGGCTACTTATATCAGCGCTACGGCCGGAAACAGCTTAACACGTTCGCTGCCGCAGATTTTTCGGTGCCTTTGTGTTGCATACGGCACATTTTCACAGCCTCGTGTATAAAGTGTCATACATTATACATATGCGAAACTACTTTTAACAAAAATATAGTGAAATTTTAATGATTCCAACAAAAGGAAAGAAATCCATTAAAGCAATCGAATTTTCGGAAATTTGATTTAGTAAAGAAATATCATATATTGGTGAGCACATAATATAGTCCTTAAAAAATACTTGATATCTATCGTTTTTTCAGAAAATTTATTTTAAACAATATGCCGTACAAAATTATCAACGTTCTATCAGATTAAATGGTAAATTGTTGTACCTGATATCTGTGATATGTTAGTTTTAATAGTTTTATAATTTTACGTTGTAGATTAAATCCTCTAGTATCAAGTTTTATAAACTCTGTTTTAAGTGCTATCAATTTCAATTAAATGTAGAAAATTAGCAGAACGTTGTTTGTATCCTGTAAAATTGATTATGAATATTTATAATTAAAGTAAGGTAACAGAAATATGTATAGATATATATGTGCAGTCTTTTTGATCCAAATCAAGGAGATTTTGATAGAATGGGAAAGATTATCTTAATTTACTATTGGAAAGATGAATCCTCGTTTACTATTAACCCTCCGACTACAGAAGCTTGGCAGCCTGACTATGGATCCTTCGAGATCCTCACGGATATTTCACTAATCGTCGGTAACCTTTTGAGTCGGAAGAATCAAAAATTACAATTTACAAAGTTTCAAAGTTTTTAAAGAGCCACAAAATTTTATCGTGCCAACAATATATAGCACTCGCAGAAATGAACTTTTTTGATAAAAAAAAAACTAATCTATTTATTCATAAGAAAAAATATCTATTTATTCATGTATAAGTAGTGCTTTTCACAACAAATTAGATAATATATATAGGGTGTTAATCTACCTCTGGGCCGCAATGAAATGTGGGGTTCTAGACGGTAAAATAAGACGAAAATCAAGAGTGACGAAATGTCGTTAAACGCTTCGTTAATTAATTATTAGCAGTTAACCCTTTTAGTGCCGGGCGAAAAAGAGGTGCCTATGCGAGAATAACCGGCCGAATTTCACAGTTTTACTAGGGTTTGGGAAAATGCTCATAAAAACCAAACGAGAAACAATATTTACATGATTCAAAAAGCAGTGTACTAAGGATGAAATAGAGAACAAAATAATGACACTAGTTTTTCTCTACTCATTAAAAATTATATAAATAACAAAGGTATAAATGTTCATAAAAGTAGTAAAAGTTGAGTTCTCTTTTTCAAAACGTATTTGCATATACAAAAAGTCATCTTTTCATCATAATTTTATATGGACCAATTATTATGAAGTATATACTTTGCATTTCCAATGTATTTTGTAACAAGATAAACAATATTACATAACAAAAATAAAAGATAACTCGAAGGTACATGGTGAGCGCCGGGCGGATTATCTCTTCCGAAATATGTAATTGTTATACGTAATATAACATTGCTGAAACAAAATTATGTTATCGTAAATATATTTGTGATATAATTTTGCATAATACTTCATTATAATAACATAAATATTTATATTTATATTTATATGTATATTTATATTTATATTTATATATAGTAAATGTGTAAAATTAGTTTTCTCTCATAATGAAATTAGATCATTTATAACGTATTACAAATTTATTTTGAGATAGAGTTCTCCCGCAATGCGAATAGTAAAGCGCTACGAGGCGCGGGCCGATATATCGGCTCTGGCACTTCTCGCCAGTGTAGCAGGAGCCGATATATCGGCTCCCGGCACTAAAAGGGTTAAAGATTGCCGAAATTAGCCAATCCTGCTGCAGCGCCGGCCGTTGGGCTCGCCGCGCACAGGCGAACCCAGGACCGTATCAACATGTGTTACAATGCTTACCTCGTAGGGCGCAGGAAATCTTGTTTGTCACTCAAGAGACGGACGACACAAAATCAAAACTTCAGTCACCTTCCAAAAAGTATTCAATGATCGTTGAATAGCATTAAACCTACTTACTCGCAAAATCCACAAGAGCATGTCAGAACTCGCCCATTGGGATTTCCGAGTAAAGAGGGTCAATGATCTCTTAAAGCAGATAGTACACTGCCCAAAAATGAAGCACCCACACTTATTTAAATCGCGATTGTCCCGTCCGCGAATATTTATTGAATAATACATTCGCATCTCGATTATCCCGTCCGCAGTGTCCACAAAAAGGTACACAACACACGTGCACGAATCAGTCACAATTTACACCCCCACTATAATGTATTCTTTTCTCTCTTCTTTTGCACTCCCACAACCACACCACACACGCGACACAAAATACACTCACAACTATATTTTAAGTACAATTAAATTTAAAAAAAAGTTATTTAAAAGAAATTAACTATAACTAGAAACAATCTAAAAAAGCTTTTTTAATGAAGTCGAAAAATAATTCCCCTACTGAACAATAGCAGAACCAAATGAAAGAGAAATTCAGAAAGAGAAAGCTGTTTTTTCGGTTAATGTTTGCTTCGTAATATTTCTATTATTCAAATTCAAACACAGTAAAAGAAAAACTAAGAAAGCATTTCTCAAATTTATCTATCCACATGTATCACGCACTCGTAATGAACTCAGCGATAAAATCACACGACGAGAAAATAAACCGCACGTCAACACAATGTTTCGTTAACGACTGATCTCTGGTGGCGATCGAACGCGGTCGATGACAAAAGAATATCAGTCCTCCAACGCAATCGCAGAGAAATCCTTCTTCCCGCGTATTCGTCAGTCGTCATTTGGTTCTGCTGTTGTTTAGTAGCGGAATTATTTTTCGACTTCTTTAAAAACGCTTCTTTAGATTGAACTTCATTACAGTTAAATTTCTTTTAAATAACATTTTTTTAAATTTAATTTTACATAAAATATAGTTGTGAGTGTATTTTGTGTCGCGTGTGTGGTGTGGTTGTGGGAGTGCAAAAGAAGAGAGAAAAGAATACATTATAGTGGCGGTGTAAATTGTGACTGATTCGTGCACGTGTGTTGTGTACCTTTTTGTGGACACTGCGGACGGGATAATCGAGATGCGGATGTATTATTCAATAAATATTCGCGGACGGGACAATTGCGATTTAAATAAGTGTGGGTGCTTCACTTTTGGGCAGTGTACTATTTGCTTTAAGAGATCATTGACCCTCTTTACTCGGAAATCCCAATGGGCGAGTTCTGACATGCTCTTGTGGATTTTGCGAGTAAGTAGGTTTAATGCTATTCAACGATCATTGAATACTTTTTGGAAGGTGACCGAAGTTTTGATTTTGTGTCGTCCGTCTCTTGAGTGACAAGCAAGATTTCCTGCGCCCCACGAGGTAAGCGTTGTAACACATGTTGATACGGTCCTGGGTTCGCCTGTGCGCGGCGAGCCCAATGGACGGCGCTGCAGCGGATTGGCTGATTTGGGGCAATCTTTAACTGCTAATAATTAATTAACGAAGCGTTTAACGAAATTTCGTCACTCTTGATTTTCGTCTTATTTTACCGTTTAGAACCCCCCATTTCATTGCGGCCCAGAGGTAGATTAACACCCTGTATATGGCATTATTAGATAATTACTTATTATTTAAGTAAAAAATTGAAACTATTAAACATTTACTGACGACAGTGACGACGCGCGTCATGGGGGAGGGGTGTGGTGAAAAGCGAGTACAAGTGGCTGAGAGATAGAATCGGTGCCTAATCCTCGTTAATCGATTCAGAATCAGTTTTAAATGTTTTTTTCTGATAAAATAAACAATATTTACGTATGGAGCTAATGAGCCTCACATAATCAGCTTCACAAACAAAGAGCCGCATGTGGCTCGCGAGCCGCAGGTTGCCGACCCCTGGTCTAGGCGGCTCAACCAATGCTACGCGATACCTCACCGATACTGTATGCAGTGACAATCATCCGATTCATAGGAAAATATAGCAGCGTATAGGAAAAAATAATAATAACCTGAATTATCAAACGTCAAGGTTATATTTATTGTATATTTACATATTGTCACGTATGCTATATAAAATTTGCTGGATTTTTCTCGAATGGCCACTATTAGAGATTATGGATTGAAAGGAATAAAATAATGATAACTGTTCACTTAAGAATTTACTAAACTTTATTTATAAGGGAAGGTATATCGCTTTCTGAACCTGATCTCTACACAGCGAGAGGCAAGACTCGAATGAATAGAAAAAAGGCTAAAGGACACAGTTCGTTAGGGTCCTCTAATTCTTACGCACAGCGTGGTAAGGAAAACCACTTGACCCGTTCCCGGAACCTTCTCAGCCGATAGCTCGACCTTACATAAATATTTCTTCGAGGCGATTGATTTTTGTTTATTCGTTAGGATACGAATTTCCAACAACTTGTTTAAGGGGTCATTCTACTGTGACGGCCCGAAATCAAGACGATTTTTGGGAATTTTTTGTGGGTAAACTATACATCATATCATTTTGCGACTTAGGATATTTGTTTATTATAATCTTGAGTTTATTTAAAAATTTTTGCGATCCAGGCGAGCATATGTGTGTAAAATTGCAGAACGTTTTTTATGACGTCGTAAAACAAACAGCCTTCTATGGCTGCCATGATTCCAGCTGTTGTAGTGATTTGAAAACAGAAAATAAACAAGATTCTTAATCTGTATGAACGTGGCTATCGTCGGTACCAGAATGGTTTGAAAATACTGAACAGAAAAAAATGGCGCAGGTCTAAAGAAAAATTTTTAAATTTTGGTAAAAAATTCGGAATGTTTTACATTCCCAAAATTCGAAAAAAATTCCAAACGAAGCAATTCTGGTAGGGACGAGAATGACACATCTAATGAACATATCTGCCAAGCGGGAAGTGAATCGGTCAATCCGTTATGGAGCTATCGTGGCAGCCATTTCGAAAAATGTGGTTTTGAGAAAAACGCGTTTAAAGTTTCAAGTACTGTTTAGGTGTATATAGAAAGTTTTGATCATACTTATAAGCTAATTAGCTATTCCAGGACCGTACAGTACACCTTCCTTCTCTTCCTAGAATTCCTATAGTGTTGATGCTGCAGTTCTACGAGCTGTCCGAGCCTCTTTCGACGCCTATTGGCTTTTTATCGCTACGTGCCTTTTGCGGATGTTATCACGATTATCAGCGAAAGTTTTGGTTATTGGGCCAATTACGATTCCCATACAGAGTTCTTCATATTTTCAACCGAATTGGTATTTCGTAAAATAGCTAATCCACAATATGTGGTCAAATTGTTGATATCAGCTAGCTTCCTGGAGCCTTTTCCTCCTATACCTTTATTCTTTTTCTTCACACTTCTCAATCAACTTTCAAACCTTTTTTTCACGTGTAGAACACATTCAAGCTTCTTCACTATCATATTATCGTAAGGATTCAAATCTATAATAGAATTCCGGGCTTGCCGGGATAAGCCCACCGCTCAGATAGCTGCGCGCGGCAGAACGGCGCTTCGTGTGAAGGCACATAACATCGTTAATTTTTCGAATTCTGTTAAATGCCTTTGGGAACAAGTTTTTAACATGTTAAAGTTTAAGAAAATGCAAAAAAAAAAATTCAATTTTTTCAATCCGTCACAGTAGAATGGCCCCTTAAATAGATTATATTTATGTTAATTAAATAAATCAGTTAAACAGTACACATTGTGCTTTATTCTGTGCTTCGGTTTAACTACCAAATATAATGAATAAAGAAGTAGTGTACAACAAAATTTGCCAGACAAAAGTATAATTGAATTTAAGTGGATTTTACAGATTTTCACATTCACGTCCGATTATTTCAAAAAATGTTATTTTGCAGTTTCGATGAATTGGTGAACGTAATTGGATCAATTATCCACTTGTATTAAATATTCTGAAATACGTCATATAGTTGTAACTATTTCATTGTTATGTTTGGCATATTTGGTGTATGATGGTATTAATATTTATTAGAATTTATTAGAATGTTAGAAAAAATTTAACATTACGCCCAGAAAGTTATTGAACTAGTGTACTATGTGATCGGTGTGACGACTGCTCACGCGTAGCTACGGCACTGCTGCAGCAGCGGCTCGGGAGACAAGCGAGCGATGGGCGCAGGGCGGCAAAATGTCGTGTCTGCGTTGCTGACAAATGTTTCGTCGAACTGTTCGACTTTGAAGTCGCTTTACCATTTCTGTTACACGGTTCCTACTTCAAAAAAGTCTACAAAATCCGATGCTATGTAGTATTTTTATGCTAGACATCTAAATATTCGTAAATATGAGAAAATATCGGAATAATATGAATTTCCGCGCTTTTTTAAACTTTGACTGTTATTTATAACTAAGTAAAAGCTTAAAAAATTATAACTATTCACACTGGCATATTCAGTAATCTCTCCTCTATCTTTTGGGCTGAGTTAGACTTGTCTAACATTTTTAGTTTTGACGCAATACCTCATTTTTGCTCAAGATCTACTTTTTTTTTTTTTTTTTTACAAAAATTCGTGTTTTTTGAAAACTGAGGGTGATAGAGCAATTCTACTTCCGGATTCTTGTTTGGATAGCTTAGCCCTATAACTATCACGTAGTGGTTATAAGAAAACAAAAATCGTGTTAAACAGTGTAATTATTACTTGTAAATAGCCGTTAAATTTAATTGTATTATTATGTAATGTTTATTGAGCACAAATGTATGTTAACGAAGACATTATTGCATATTACAAAATAATCTGATCAAGAGAAAATCAATATGCTATACGTACCGGACAATCATAATAATCTCAACGTATAACAAGTATCTCTCAAAATTATTTTACAGTATCATTAATAAATAATAATGCAAATTATTCACATCGCAACTAACGAAAACCTTGGTTAGTTTTCTGTTTAAATCAATTAAGTCTTTTTAACAGAAAGATAATTATTTTATTAGAAATAAAACTTCATTATCAAGATGTTAAGTTATGAAAAACCTAAGAAAATACTATCCTTTTTGATTCAGATATCATTGAATTAAATAAAATATATTAAACAAAACATCTGCATGTGTAAACAATAGTTTAAGAATATATGTAGAAATTGATAATTATTATGATTTGATTGTCATTTGATACATTACATTTATCGTGTTTCTACAATCAGTTTATATTATTCCATTTTATTTTCTATCACTTTAATTGTGCAAAATTGTTGTTATGTCCAACAAGTCCGAATAAGTAACAGATCAGGGAAGATAAATTTTGAATACTTTATCTGCTAATTAACAAAGTTTTAGGTCCGTGACTGTCTAATCCCACTGGAACTGCTGAAAATTTCAAAATATTTAAATATTTTCTTATTTTGATTCTATTTCAAATATAGGAATATACCATATACATCTAAACTAGCATGTCATCAAATCGTAACATCATAATAATTTATTTTCTGAAAGATTTCTTGCTATACAGTGTATTGTAATATTGGTATTGAAAACAATATATTTGCAAGAACTTCTAAATAAAATAATTTCATTTTATTAACTTTTTATGAACCATTTCTTTTAATTTGATTCTAGTTTTAATCACTGCCAGTATGTGAATTTATACAAATGTATTGAGATTAAATAGAAATATGTTAAAATTTATATAGAATTAAATAAAATTTTAGAAGTTTAAATGTCAAATGTCACATGTTACTGAATGTTCAGCTTAAAATACTATAAACACCTATATTGTATACTACTGCGTAGTTTATTTCATCATTTTGAATATGGCCAGCAGTCAGAAACAATGTGATTGTGTGTATGAAAGTTTTGGAATAAATCTATAGTGCAAAACTGTTTCAAAATTAATCACTAGGAGATATTGAAGCGACAGAAGAAATTAAAAACTTTTCTAAAACTGTTTGAAGATAATGTTCCTATTTTAATTAGTTTTTAAGTAACTAATGCGGAAAGTTTGCCTACATTATTTCAATTTGCATTAAATACGTATTCAACTGTGTAGCTGAATAGTTAAGCAAGGAAAAGTGAAATATACATACTAATAAATTGAGAGCATTTCATATTTAGTTACAGGTTTTCTACGTATCCCTTGACCAAAGAGTTATACAGTTACCGAAAAAAGTATTCATACACCGCAATACGTTCAGTTTAAACGCTAATAACTTTGATTGTAGAAGACTAGTTAGCTATGAAAGGCACATCAGCAATTAGGAAATTAACTCAACTTTCAGATAATATAAATTTTATTATGACCTAAATAAAAATACAACAGAGTAATCTCAAAAGCCGGATGAAGTAAGGAAATCGACGAGAAAAAAGTATTCATGCAGAATGCTTTTTGTTTATGAATTGGTGATATTTATAGTAATTAATATTTTGTAGGATATCCCTTATTATCAATAATCGCTTGTAATCGCCTGCGTATAGATTCAGTCAAATTATTTATTATATTTTCCTTTATACTTTCCCGCTCTTCGTGTAATGCGTTTTTTAAAGCATTTTTATTTGAAATTTTATATATTTGTAACCGATATTTCAATTCTTGCCATATGTGCTCGATTGGATTTATATCCGGTGATTGCGGCGGAGTTTCCAGAACATAATGAGTGTTGTACAAAAGCCAGTCTCTAATTAAACGTGTCTTATGAAGGGGGGGGGGTGGTATTGTCTTGTTGAAACCAGTAATTGTCAGAAAGACCTAATTGCTGGGCACTTTCTCTCAAATTTGATTTTAAAATATTAAAATATTTATGTTGGTCTATAACTCCATCAAGGAAATGTAAGTTTCCAAGGCCATTTACCGCCATACAGCCCTATACCATAAGACCGCCTCCACCATGCTTAATTGTAGGTCTAATATTTCTGGATTTCAAACATTCTCCCTTTTTTCCATAAACTAATAATAATCTTCGTCCATCTGAACCCCAAATATTGAATTTGTTCTCGTCCGAAGAAATAACTCGTTTTCAAAAATCTAATGGTTTCTTTATATAAGTTTTTGCAAAATTGATTCTTTTTTCTCCATTTATTTTATTGAAATAAGGTTTTTTTCTCGCTACTCGTGCGAAATACCCTGAGTCTTTAAGTCTATTTGATATTGTTTTTGAACAAACTTTGTTACCAGTTCTTGTTTCTAATTCTACTGCAATTTTAGTTGCATTTTCAAATGGATTTTCTTTTATTTTCTTTATAATAAATTTTTCATCCCTTTCAGTAAACTTACTGGATCTTTCAGAACGACGCATATTTTCAATTAATCCTGTACTTTTATACTTATTAACTATATATTGAACACTGGCATGACTTCTTTTTACTATTTCACCAATCTCACAAAGTGATTTCCCGGTTTTCCATAATTCAATTATGATTTTCCTCTCCTCTACTGTACTTTCTTTACTTTTAGTACTGATTATAATAAGAACTGAGATTATTCAACAAAGCACCTTAAGAATTAACGAAACGTTATAAAACAAAAGAACCAGAAACAAAAGAAAGCGGGAATTCCCTCAACATTTTGGTTTTTATTGGTATATTTTGCCAATAAATGGTACTGGATGAATACTTTTTTCTCGTCGATTTCCTTACTTCATCTGGCTTTTGAGATTTCTCTGTTGTATTTTTATTTAGGTCATAATTGTAGGCAATTTACCGATCGTTTGGTCGTTTGATTGGCGGGAGCGGCAGGAATTAATAACAAATGTCGATTGCCATTCCTTTCTTTAGGCGGCCCACGGATGCAACTTCAAGGTGTCGCCGCGTTCTCTTTTCGGTGCCGCGTTTTCTTTTCGACGCTGCTTTAAAGAATGCCTACGTTTGTAAGAATAAAGGGCCGCCGCCGTAAACCTGATCACCGAAGAAAATGCAGACAGCAGATGTCGTAGGTACGAACGCGTCACCGAGGTTTGCACGGAGTGGGGACATCGAAGACGTGCATTTTTTTGAAGGTCTTGTTTGGCAAAGACAAGAACCGCCTGTCAGGCCAGAGCCAAATAAATAGGAAGCCTCGCGAGGGTCTTAGAAGTCGTGGTATCAATCGTCGTCGTTATATCAGCTTGTTGTCATAATCGTAGTCGTTGTTATAGTCGCGGTCTTAAAAGAATTTTGAAAGTAGTTTATGTATAAAACACGTCGGCCAATAAATAATCCTATATGATAAAATTTATATTATCTGTATTGGGAATGGGGTTTTATATTGCTAAATGAAATAAACTCTTATTTGTGAAATAATACTTAGATAATTTATTGATACTTTTATATAGCACGAGGAAGGGCAATTTTGACCGCACCTAGCGAGTTTTGTCACAAGACTAGCAGAACGTAGTGGTCGAAATTCTTACAACCCCGTCCGGGTCCTTCAGCCCCATTGTTCTGTTTCTCGATGTTTTCTTTCTTTCTAAAATGCCAGATGTGGCTTAGCTTCTTGGAAGAAGCCCTTGAGAAAGTACGTTAAGAGAAAGCTGGTTTATCGTTAATTTTTGCTTCGTAGTATTTCTGTATTCAATTTTCAACAATCTGAAAGCTGAGTTAATTTCCTAATTACTGATGTGCCTTTCATAGTTAATTAGTGTTCTACAATCAATGTTATTAGCGTTTAAACTGAACGTATTGCGGTGTAGGAATACTTTTTTCGGTAACTGTATATCCAATAGCATTGTATAATTATACTAGCGTTGTGGAACATTTAACCCTCTGACTACTGAAGCTTGGCGGCCTGGCTATGGGCTTTCGAGACTCTCACGTATATTCCACTAATCCATATTTAGAATCGTCCAGGCGACTCATCAATGCTACACTAGCCAATGTGACGATCGCTCGAAATCGAGGTCCTCACTGATACTGTATATGCAATGACAAACATCCGATTCATAGGAAGATATAGGAGCGTATAGAAACAAATAATAATAACTTGAATGATCAAATGTCAAAGCTATATTTATTGTATATTTACATATTCTCACGTATGCTATACAAAATTTCTTGTATTTTTCTCGAATGGCCACTGCAAATGGATGGTCTTTCACAATTATCGCACTCGGCTGTATATTCATTATCATTGCTTACAGAGAGACAACACCGACGACCTCTCTTTTGTTTTACATTCCTACATAGTGCTAAAAACTAAAATCTAAATGGTAAATGCACAAGTAGTGTAAACTACTAAATACTAAATACTAAAGTATAATGGTAAAATGCTAAAAGAATAATACAGACACGGAAATACAAAGTAAACTTTGAAATACATAATTGTATCGATTTGCCGCACAGGTTTCTTCCTCACAGCGCATATGGGTTAGTGCGATCGATCACTTTTCGCCTACCACGCTGTGATGCCATATTGAAAACGAGAGTTCTCGACGCCACCTCACTCCACTATGCACACTACCGCAAAAGGCGCGTGTACGTGAGTTCAGCGTTTCGAACGACTTCAGGAAATCGAGAGGGGAAACAAATGAAAGTCTTTCTCTCTCGCTCTTAAAGCGATGAAATCCAACTAATGTGGAAAGCAAGCCTGCGGCACGAGCCGCGCGGGATCTTGTCTGCCTATTTTCATGTTTCGACATACAAGGATGTTCTCTTGTAATGAAAAAAAATTTCGAAAAAATTTTGGTCGTGGAAAAACACGTCCCAAGACCCCCTGATCACGTTTTGATTATTTAGAAATGAAATTTTTTTTAGTTTCACTCATTTGTTAATACGATTACGCCTAAACGGTTGAATCGATTTCAATGAAATTTTATATTCCAATTTTATATTTTCCTCTCAAGACCTGGTTAAATTTTGAATAAAATTTGTTAAAAAATAACGATGGTTACCCCTTAAAGTTTCAGGACTACCTTTCATTTCCTAAATTTAAAAATCTGTTTTATATTTAAGCATAAAATATATTTAATTACATGTAGATTATTAAACGACAAATACTTTGATATTCTAGTTTAATTAAATTTGTGAAAACGAGTATCCACTCTTGGCCAGTACCGTGCATGCTATAGCAGCATATAGTTATATTTACAAATTAATAACATACAATATGCACGTTACGGAAGGTGGTGGTTTCTTCCATGAGGAGGGATATGCAAACAATTTGGCATGCAATTCTATAACGTCGCGATATTAGAGTAAGATATTAGGTAAGAAATTATAAAAGTAGAAGACAAGACATCATGCTAAGAAAAATCGTGCTGCCAATTATTTACATCTGCTGTTCAGTCGTTAGTTAATAAGAATAAAGACAATGGTGGTAGTGTAAGTTGGAGGTATCAGCGAGATATCTGCGATTATTCGAGATATCTCCAAACATTCGATAGTGACGTAAGCTAAGGATAGCAGCGAGATATCTTAGATCATTTGAGATGTCTCTAAACATTCAATCACACAAATATTCGATCACACGACAAATCACATAAACATTTGACCACACCACATACATATAAACATTCAGTCACCCAAGATATCTATAAACATTCCGCCACATTTGATCACGCAAGATACCAATAAACATTTAGCCACATTCGATGACGCAAGATATCTCCCAACATCCGATTACGCGAGATATACAGGGTGTTAATCTACCTATGGACTTAAATGAAATGGGGAGTTCTAGACGATGAAATAAGACGAAAATCAAGAGTGACGAAATTTCGTTAAACGCGTCGTTAATTAGTTATTAGCAGTTAAAGATTGTCCCAAATTAGCCAATCCGCCGCAGCGCCGTCCGTTGGGCCCGCCGCGCACAGGCGAACCCAGGACCGTATCGACATGTATTATAACGCTTACCTCGTGGGGCGCAGGAAAACTTGTTTGTCACGGGTAACTCAAAATCAAAACTTCAGTCATTTTCCAAAATGTTGAATGACATTAAACCTGCTTACTCGCAAAATCCACAAGGGCATGTCAAAACTTTCAGTAGTAGTTGTTTCAGTAGGGAAATTATTTTTCGACTTCATTAAAAAAGCTTTTTTAGATTGTTTCTAGTTATAGTTAATTTCTGTTAAATAACATTTTTTTTAAATTTAATTTTACATAAAATATAGTTGTGAGTGTATTTTGTGTTGCGTGTGTGGTGTGATTGTAGGAGTGCAAAAGAAGGGAGAAAAGAATAAATTTTAGTGGCGGTGTAAATTATGATTGATACGTGTACGTGTGTTGTGTACCTTTTTGTGGACACTGCGGACGAGATAATTGTGGTGCGAGTGTATTATTCAATAAATATTCGCGGACAGAACAATCGCGATTTAAATGCGTGTGGGTGCTTCACTTTTGGGCAGCGTATTATCTGCTTTAAGAGATCATTGACCCTCTTTACTCGAAAATCCCAATGGGCGAGTTTTGACATGCCCTTGTGGATTTTGCGAGTAAGCAGGTTTAATGTCATTCAACATTTTGAAAAGTGACTGAAGTTTTGATTTTCAATTATCCGCGACAAACAAGTTTTCCTGCGCCCCACGAGGTAAGCGTTATAATACATGTTGATACGGTCCTGGGTTCTCCCGTGCGCGGCGAGCCCAACGGCCGGCGCTGCAGCCGGATTGGCTAATTTGGGCAATCTTTAACTGCTAATAATTAATTAACGAAGCGTTTAACGAAATTTCGTCACTCTTGATTTTCGTCTTATTTCATCGTCTAGAACCCCCCATTTCATTTAAGTCCATAGGTAGATTAACACCCTGTATATATAAGCATTTTTACCGCACGCGAACAGATCTTTGTAAGCATCCGACCAGGTCACTCGCCCGCAGGCCCTTGATCGCAGCACTAGTTTCAATTAAATTTAATAAGTAGAGAAAAAAGGTGTTGTCAATTATTCAACCCACCGATTAGACGATACAAGTTGCGTTAGGTATCAATACGCCCAAACAATTAGTATCCACCATCTCCAAAGGTTAGAAAGCAAAGCAACGGAATGTACTATGTTACATGCGTTTGAATTTCGAGATAATTGTTACATATAAAGTGTATATAACCAAAGATATATATTTATTTGTACAATTACCTCAAAATTCTCTTTATGTTTATATAAGCAAACAAGCGAATATACAGCATGAAAAGCATAAAAATGATGTGAGGAAAATCGAATACTTATTGACACGTTAACGACGTCCAAAAATAAAATGGAATTGAAAATAAATGAAATTGATAATATTTTGGACATTGTCAATCCGCATTATCCGACAAAGGGGAAGGATCCGCGATGCTGCCGTCATCGGCGGCATATAGCCGTAATCTACTTTTCTATTGCTTGACAGAACTAGAACATAAAATATCAGATGACATGATAGATAGATGTGTATCATCTACCTCAATGGTCTGAGCTTTTCCCCCGTTTGCCATTAATGCCAATTTCACGACGTAAATACCATTGATGATGGCCGAACCAAGCTTGTTGTGTTTCTTGCTTTTTACATCGGGAAGCATGGAAAACGATCTTTCAGCATCAGCGTAATAAATAATTATTATTTATGTACAATATTTATGTATAATAATATAATTTTTTTAAATTTTCTAAAGAATATCGCGACATTATAGAATTCCATGCCAAATTGTTTGCATTTCCCTCCTGATGGAAGAATCCACCACCTTCCCGCGATTTCCATCGAGCGGTAACGTGCATGTTGTATGTTATTAATTTGTAAATATAAAATCGAGTCAAACATATTACTCTATCGAAGGCTGCTATAGCATGCATGGTATTGGCCAAGAGTGGATACTCGTTTTCATAAATTTAATTAAACTAGAGTATCAAAGTATTTGTCATTTAATAATCGACATGTAGTTAACACTAGGTTTACGGGACCCGTCAATTTGACGGATTTCAAACTTCAAACTGAAATATCTCAAAAACCATAGCATTAATTTGAACCATTTTGCAACGTAAATTAATCATTTCATCCAACGAATTTATACACACAATTTTTTTTTTTTCTAAGCTTTCTAATTTTTGAAATACATATGTGGTATACCTATCTCTACGGAACCCGTCAAATTGACGGGTTAGCTTATTTCATAAATAATCCTTATATGTTTGCTTTGTTCGTCAAATCATTCATCCAATAATAAATATAAGAATGAAAGTAAAGTCTTTACTTTCTCTTCCTCCAATTCGTTATCTCAATCTAGTCTCAATAATATAAACTAAAGCGAAATTCTGAGATTCATATGCTTCCACAAAAAACCAACGATCCGAAAGATTACAGATAGATAAATTTGCGCTGATATCTGAAATATGAAACAAATGTAGAAGTAATAGCCAGGTTTGTTATAAGCCGTATGAAAATATCTTAATATTTGAGAGATGAATAATTACTTCTAACGAAAACCCGATGTAAGTTTACGGAATACGTGTCAAATAAGTATCATAAATTTGTTAGCGGTAGACGTCCAAACAAAATATGTTTTGAATGATTTCTCTTATATGGGGAAACATGAAATTCGATGCTCACAATTGTTGGGCGAGTTTGTAACACTAACATTAGCCGAACCATATTTACAACGAGGCAGAAACATAACGACAGATAATTTCTTTACCAGCGTCCCACCAGCTAAAAAACTGCTTGCAGAAAATACAACTTTGATTGGGACCATCCAGACAAATAAAAGAGTACTGCCAAAACCAATGAAGAAAGAAAAAGTCAAGATAGCTTTATTTCCCTGACATTTATATAAATTAGAAAACTGTATCCTTACTGTGTATAAAAATCAGCCTAACGTAAAAGTCTTCCTTCTAAGCACCAGACACACAGGCGTACAAATAGAAGACATTTACAAACGTGTTCCAGAAACCATTACTTTTTATAATAAAACAAAGTGCATTGTGGATGTCGTTGACCAGGTGGCACGCAAATATAGTGTGAAAGCAGGGAGTTTCCGATGGCCCCTTCAAAATTTTTTTCAATATTTTAGATTTGGCAGCGATAAACGTGTAGATATTATATAAGTGCACCAGATCGAAAATGCAGTAAGGAATTCATATTTTGTTTAGCCGAGGAATTAACTGAAGAAAACATGGAGAACATTTGCCAAAAATTAAACGCTTCATATTTGTCACCTTCAGCATCAGAAGGGCGAAAAAGTTGTCAAGTGGGCTACTGCAAAAAAAATAGAAGCAATAATAGTCGTATATATTGCAAAAAGATCGTATGTGGAAAATGCGCAAACAAAATTCAGCATATGTTTACCCTAGTATGATTACCCTATACCATTAATATTATTGTTATAATTTCCCTGATAATTTTGAAGAAAAAACTTTTTACTTATTAATAACTTATTTAAATGTGAAACCTAATATTGTTCAATTCAAATTTAATTTGAATAAATCGATTTTTTAAAGAAAATACGTATTTTCGTTCACCCGTCAATTTGACGGGTGCTCGTAGAGATAGGTATATAAGAAACGCCCGTAAACCTAGTGTTAAATACATTTTTAGTTAAATATAAAGTAGATTTTTAAAATTAGTAAATGAGAGGTGGTCCTGTAACTTTAAGGGGTAACCATCATTATTTTTGAACAAATTTTATTCAAAATCAAATCAGGTCTTGAGAGGAAAATATAAAATTGGAGTATAAAATTTCATTTAAATCCATTCAACCGTTTAGGCGTAATTGTATTAACAAATACGTGAAACTGAAAAAAAATTTCATTTTTAAATAATGAAAACATGATCAGGGGGCTTTAAAACGTGTTTTTCTGCAACAAAAACTTTTTTCATTACAAGACAACATCCTTGTATCTCGAAAAATGAAAATAGGCAATCAAGATCCCGCGCGGTACGTGTCGCCAGGCTTGCTCTCCAGATTGGTTGGATTTCAGAGCTTCAAGAATGAGAGAGACAGATTTTCATTTCTCTTCTCTTTCGATTTCCCGAAGTCGTCCGAAATGCTGAGCTCACGTACACGCGTCTCCTGCGGTTGGCTGCGTTGCGGAAGAGAGTGTTCTCGAGAACTCCCTCCCACAGTCTCGCATCAGAGCTTCGGTGTGCACGCGCTTCTCTTTTATACGCATTAGGATAACTAGTGGGGGTTACCAGAATCGAACATTCGAGAATGCCCTTTATGCGCTTTTATGCTACACATTAGGATTAACTCCCATGGAACATTCGAGAAGCCTCACCGGGGAAGAACAATGAGAAACACTAAACACACATACTAGGCACTCGCGCAGATCTCCCTCACACATTCGGCTACTCTGCATAAGTATATCTCTTACAGTATCAAAACGTTTCATATGGAAAGAGACTAAATTAATGAAGTATGACCTTTTTATCAATTAGTATTAATATTACTTGTTTGCATATGAAGTTTAATTTTAACTACAAAAATAAGAATAAGTTAAAAACAAGCATTTATCTTTAACAACAATAATAATTCAATTGTTAGTTTTTGCAATTATTTATATAAGTTTATCTATCGATATTCTGTCATTTCTGAAATTTCGTCAGGATTTTTAACGTGTTCCCTATTGTTAGGTTTTATGGGGTGCAGAAAAGGCTGCTGGAATAAACCACTAGGCGATATATCGTACGCGTCGCGAGCTCTTTGCTGACTAACTTCGGTCACATATTTCTGGTAGAGAAAGGGAAAACAAAACAAGAGACACCTTACTAACTATCGATATCGACGGCTATGACCGATACTCTACCACCTATCACAAGTGCTGTCCAGTAAATTGTACTCAACGCCGCATAACCGTGACGGCGATTGAATTTCAATTTCCGACAAGTAAATGAAATATTACACTGTGGAACAAATTTAAACGTTTTTTCTGTTTTGCAATATGTATTGGGTGATAGTTGTAGGGCTAAGCTACCCAAACAAGAATTCGGAAGTAGAATTGTTCTATCACCCTCAGTTTTCCAAAAACACGAATTTTTGTAAAAAAAAAAGTATATCTTGAGCAAAAATGAGGTATTGCGTCGAAGCTAAAAATGGTAGACAGGTCTAGCTCAGCTCAAAAGATAGAGGAGAGATTCCTGAATATGCCAGTGTGAATAGTTATAATTTTTTAAGCTTTTACTTAGTTATAAATAACAGTCTGTAGTAATACAACGGGAGGAAGAACAACCGGCGGGAATTAACGATGGTGTAAATTAAACGCGTTTTTATTGCCACAACCGCGTTCCTCCTTCGCTCGTCGAAGACTCCCGAATTTTCCATCCGGGAACAGAACATCTATGATGACAGTTGCCGATTGCTGGGGCACCATTCTATTATTTTTCGCGGCTCGGGTGGCCCAGCTCGCTAATACGACTACAGTTCGGCCATCCTGACAAAATGACCGTCCCGGTCATGCATACAATACAAAGCTTATAATACATAAAACAAATCTTATAATATCAAGCACACAAAACAAATCTTACAATATAAAACACACAAAACAAATCTTATAATATCGAGGACACAAAACAAATCTTATAATATAAAACACACACAACAAATCTTACGCACAAAAATCAATGTACACAAATTTTAATCATTAACCCACTTTTTCATATGATCTGCACTCACAGTTCCAGTATACGGTAATTGAGTAACTTGAAAACCTTCAATGTCGGTAACTACATAACGATCATTATCGAGAACAGTTTTTACAATATACGGGACTCGAAATTTCGGAATTAATTTCTTATTAACTCTAGGGGTTACATCAGTGTTAGTGATTACAACATAATCACCCTCTTTATAGGAAGTTGCGCTCCTACGCTTATTATTATAACATTGTTCATTCGCACGCTGACTATTAGTAATATTTTCAGACGCAGAGTCTCTTATGGCTACTAGATCTCTATCGCTATCGGAATACGAATCGAGTAAAACACGGATTTCGTCATTTACGGTTCCTAATTGATCGATACCGAACAACAATCGACTTGGAGAATTACCCGTGCTTCTACATAGCGTATTATTTAAAGAGAATTCAACATCTCCTAATACTCTGTCCCATTTCGCTGGTGTATCACTTAATTTTGACAACATTGGCGTAAGAACTCGATTGAAACGTTCCACTTGCCCGTTGGCGCGGGGTGTACCGACGGCAATCAAAATATGACGCACTGACTCGTCTTCCATGAATTTCGCGAACGTTTGCGAAGTAAAACACGTTCCTCGGTCACTCACTAATCGTCTGGGTTTTGTCGCGTCCTCGAATGTCAGGATCGCGACTGTCGTCCGCCGCTCGTTAGCTTTAGACGACTAGTTTTTTGTAACGTATAAATGTCGACTTTACTAAACGTAGACGTATGAATCGCGAATGAATCTCGAATGACTGATTGTCTGGTCGAAGCGCGGTTGTATCGCTGGAATGTTGTATGTGTTCTGTATATTGTATACTGTGTCTTGTGACTGTTGTAGCTATGAATTTTGAATACTGTTTTTCGCGGTGCCGAAGTGACTCGGTTTTATATGGAGGAGTTCGATTGGTCACTCCTCCATACCTCAAGACGATACGCTAATTGGTTGAAGTCTAAAAATCAAGACTCCAATCAGCGTATGCCTTGAGTGCCCCCAACCCCCGTTCTTGTGCCCTTAGCACGCGTTTCGAGAACGAGGGTGGGGTGAGTCACTCGGAGCGGGAAGGTTCCCGGATTTCGGCAACGAAGGGGAAACTTCTTCCGGGCCCGTGTACCTGTCGCACGTGGGTACCGGCTGGGCGCTCTTCGGAAGTCCCTCATTTATGACACGCTCTTGGCTATTGAGAAATTACGGTGACTCGAAAATTAAACTATTGTCCCTCTACGGACGTTAAGAGGGTTCGAAAAAAAGGCAAAAAGGCTAAAACTGCTTAATCCTCAAAAATAGCATTACCGGCACGTTCGTGTCATAAATGCCGATGGAAGGCTTCCCGCTGCTGTTCCGTTAGGACGGAACATGCTCCCCCCGTTGATAGACCGAGGTGTCTATCAATTACTATATTACCTTATGACCGAGAGTTAATTCTAAATACGCTAGATCTATACGGGGTATTACACTACTTATCGCTATAATGTATTGTCCTTAAAATCCTCGGTGACCGGGAGTTGAGCCACTTGTTTCACATTTCGCCTGAAGTTGCCCGCGGTGGTCCAGACGGTGACTTCTCGGATGACTCCATCTTGCCCAGGATTTACTTGCTTGATACGTCCTAGGTGTCATTGGAAAGGCGGCAAGTGATCGTCCTTCAGGAGGACCAAGGAACCTTCCTTGATTTCGTGGGTACCCTTGGACCATTTGCTTCGCTCGTTGAGATGGTGAAGGTACTCCTTGTACCATCTGGTCCAAAAGTCTTGCTTGACCTTTTGGATATGTTGCCAATTCGATAGTCGATTGGCAGGAGTTTCGCTAAAGTCGACTTCTGGCAGACTCGTCAATGCATTGCCGATCAAAAAATGCGCTGGAGTTAATACAGAAGGATCATTGGGATCGGAGGAAAGAGGAATCAACGGTCGCGAATTTAATATGGCCTCGATTTCGATCACCAATGTATTAAATTGCTCGAACGAAAACAATTCTTCGCCGACCACCCGTTTTAGATGATGCTTGAACGAGCGAACCGCCGCTTCCCATAGACCACCAAAATTCGGCGATAACGCAGGATTGAAGTGCCACGTAATATGTTTATCCGTGAGCCAATGCTGTACCTTGTCGTTCTGGCGAAGCTCTCGATAGAGCTGGGTCAATTCGCGATCCGCTCCCACGAAGTTCGTACCGTTATCCGAATATAAATTCTTGCAAATTCCTCGGCGTGCCACGAATCGTTTTAAAGCAGCAATGAAGGTTTCGGTAGTCATGTCTCCTACTACTTCTAAATGAACGGCCTTGGTCGCAAAACATATAAAAACGGCAACATACACCTTCATTCTAGCTTGATTGCGGAATTTCTTCTGTTTGATGAAGAAAGGACCACAGTAGTCAACGCCAGAGTTAGAAAAGGGTCGCGCCGCCGAAACGCGAGTCGCAGGTAGGTTACCCATCGTATACCTGGTGTCTGGTGGATCCATTCTAAGGCACCTTACGCATCGACGCACGATTTTGCGTACGGCGTTTTTCCCATTAATGGGCCAATATTTCTGGCGAATGAGGGCCAAGGTAGTGTTAATACCCGCGTGGTGACCTTCCACATGATGCTCTCGAATGATGAGCTCGGTAATGTGATGGCCCCTCGGTAAAAGAATGGGATGTTTCTGCTCGTATGTTAGGTTAGAATTTTGCAGACGACCTCCGACACGTAAGATTCCATCTGGATCTACGAATGGTCGCAGCGATAACAATTTGCTGCTGGATGACAATTCCTGGTGGGCCTTAAGATTGCGGATCTCCTGGTTAAAAGCGGATGTTTGTGTCATCTTGATGATTCGAACATCCGCGCGTTGTAATTCTTCGACCGATAATTGACCGGAGAATCGCTTATCCCTTTTGAATCGAAGGCAATAGGCTATAATCCTTCGTAGTCGTTTGATGCATGAGAACCGTTGGAGAAACTCATTGACCTGCGTGGACATTGATAGAAAACACTCGAACGGTCGGGTTTCTGGTACATTCTTCATTACTGTAAAATGTGAAGGTGGCCAATCTGCTTCGTCCGTGGTAAACCACGGTGGTCCGTGACGCCACAGGACGTTTCTTCGAAGTTGCGATGGTGATTGTCCACGAGATACAAAGTCGGCTGGGTTATCCGCCGATTTTACGTGTCGCCATGCATTGACGTCGGTCTTAGTCTGAATTTCTGACACGCGATGCCCGACGAAGGTCTTCAACGTCGACGGCTCTCTTCGGATCCAGCTCAGAACGATGGTTGAATCGGTCCACAATGTGATGCTGTCGAATTCTCTTGAATGAGCCTTCCTTACGTTCGTTAGAAGGCCGACCAGCAAGACCGCTCCACATAATTCTAGCCTGGCCAACGATATTGTTTTCAGTGGCGCGACGCGTGATTTTGCGCACAATAAATTCGTCGATATCAGGCCGTTCGCATCTATCGTTCGGATATAGATGCACGCTCCGTAAGCCTGCTCGCTTGCGTCGCAGAAGCCATGAAGTTCGCGTCTGGAGGCGGCGCGTTGCGAAACGCAGCGTTTGAAAGTCATCTCATTGAGATGTTGCAGATCCTCTGTGAATGTAATCCATTCTGTGTGTAAACTGCTGGGTAATGATTCGTCCCAGTTTAATCGGAGTTGCCACAATTTTTGTAGCAGTATTTTCGCGGTTACGATGATTGGAGCGACTAAGCCCAATGGATCGAATATCCTTGCGATTGTGGACAATATCGCTCGCTTAGTGATTCTTGTCTCGAACCTTGGGTCCACGGAATATACAATGTGATCGTTGCGCGCATCCCATGAAATTCCGAGTGTCTTTACCGATGAATCTCCAAAGAATTTCGGGTGAATTTGTTCCTCGGATAATCCTGATAATAATCGCGAGTCATTCGACATCCATTGTCGCATACTTAATCCTCCTAGCTGAAGCAATTGCGTCACTTCTTCGCGTGCGCGCAGGGCTTCTTCGTACGTGTCGACGCCCGTTAAAAGGTCGTCCACGTACATGTCCCTTTTTATCAAATTCGCCGCGATTGGATGTTCATTGCGTTCATCCTCAGCTAATTGATGAAGACACCGAATCGCTAAAAATGGAGCTGATGAAAGTCCGAAAGTGACTCGATTTAGCTCATATGTATTGACAATTCCGTCGTCGTCGCGCCACAGAATTCTCTGATATTGCCGATCCTTTGGCCGGACGAGGAATTGTCGGTACATTTTTTCGATGTCCCCGGTCATCACATATATGTGCATGCGAAATCGGATAAGTAGAGAAAACAGGTCGTCTTGGATCGTGGGACCTGTCATGAGCGTGTCGTTTAGGGATAGACCACTGTTCGTTTTCGCCGATGCGTCGAAGACGACTCGCATCTTTGTGGTGGTGCTTGATGGTTTTATTACTGCATGATGGGGCAAATAAAATCCGTCTGAGTTTCTTGGGTCGTCCACTCGTTCCATGTGACCCAGATCCTTGTACTCATTGATGACTGCCTTGTATTCGCGCTTCAACTCCGGTTCTCGATTGAATTTGCGTTCGAGCATAAGGTAACGTTTTAGAGCCTGCGACCGTGACTCTCCTAGTTGCGACTTTTTTTGATTAAAGGGTAGCGCGACCACATAACGCCCCGACTGATTGCGCGTCACGTGGTCTCGAAAATGATCCTCGCATTGCTGTTCGTCTGTGGATAAATATCGTGTAAGAGGACCCTCTTCTAATTCCCAGAATTTTTTTAAATCGAAATTGAGACTTGAAACGAATGTCTCAAATTTCGCGTGCGATGCTGCTGGACTGCTCCCCCCGATGATCCACCCGAATTGGGTCTTTTGAAGGGTGAGGTCCGGTTGATTCTGGGAGGCAAGCTCGATTTGCCCGATGCTCAAGCTTGCAAGTGTCGGACCGGCGCTGATAAGCATATCGACTGATGCTGGCCGATGAAAGTAAGGGTCTGCCAATTTTATGTTCGCGGGAATCGGAATCCGCGCGCGGTTTATCTGGTTCACCGGTGTTCTGTTCGCGATTTGTGGAACTACATGAAATGGTAGAGTTCGCTTGAAATTGGACATTCGCGATTTGATTGTCGCGGTGATGACGTGACCTGTTTCTATCTGTTCGCGATTCAGAACTTCGACGGTGGCATTGCAAATTCCAACCGGAAGGCGTAACCTAGCTGCTAATTCCTCGGTTACGAAATTGGCGTTCGAGCAGGTGTCGATGAGTGTTCGACACTCGATAGGAGCTCGCTCGTAATCAAAAACGTGTATTCTCGCGGTTGCCAGTAGTCCGTGTTCGCTATAGTCGGTAGAAGTGGTTAACGTTGTGCCGGTATTGGAAGATGCAATGTCGCGCCTCTGTCAGGTTCTCTCGTCTGATTTATCCTTGTCCTGATGCAGCATTGTATTATGTAATTCGTTGCATACTCTGCACGTGCCCCCCTTGCACTCCTCTGTCCGATGTCCCGATGACAAACAATTCATGCATAGATTTGCCCTTTGAACTACTTTAATTCGCTCTGTCACCGGCATTTCTAGGAATCTCTTACACGAAAATAACATGTGTGATCGCGAATCGCAACCGAAACATACCATCCTTCTGGTTGTGTTTGTTTGCTCTCCCTTCGACCGCGGGGAGTCCGGAGCTCTCGACCCTTTCTCTTGTTCCGTTGATGCTGCTGATCCG
>JAOPTO010001210.1:0-22580 GCA_033822845.1 Tetrapedia diversipes
TATATATATATTATATTTAAAAATAAAAAAAAAGAAATAGCTATCTAATGAGAAAACACATACACGAAGCGTAGGCAATCATAAGTGAACAGAACAGTATCCTAGATGGTCTTGAACATTTTAATTAAGTAAAAGTTAAGTTTAAGTAACTTATAGCATTTAAGAAAAAATTACTGATATACTACTTTGTCAATAGAGTTATCTTCCTTATGTCAAATTACCGTGTTACGATAAAATTATCACCGCAAAAATTACTAAATGGAGGAAACAACGGAATCCCTGCGATATCATTCGCGAAAGCACATAGAACGACGAGATTAACCAGGCCGCCCTGTGGCGCGTCGACCTGTCACTTTCGGTGAACGAGATATCGATAGTACAGCTGTAACACAGCAACGTAACCGCGACCTCCCTGTAATTTACATTAATTCCTCGATATCGCGTTTATGAATCCTGTCGCGTGCAAAAGAAACCATCCACCACCGCACGTAATTTACTTTTAATAACGTTGGTAAAACAAGCAAAAAAAGAAAGTAAAATGGAAAGAGAGTAGAAGAACCAACGTTCACAGTATGCAAAGCGATGGTATTCAAGATGGATGGCTTTAATAGCGGGCAACCGTTCACTGCGTCGCGTCGCTCGCGTGCACGTGGATTCTACAAATGTTAGAAACGTGTAGGCGACATTAATAATCTCTGCTATGCGGCGTTTCCTCCATTACCGTTAGTTCCGCATAAACGATTGCGAGTCTTAATCCCAGCCAAACCCGAACCCAACGACACCTCATTCTCACATCCCAACCCTGTCATCCTCTATATCCCCGAACCTAACCCGAATATAAACCGAAACCTAATGAGACCCTATCCTCGCAGTCCAATTCTGAAATCCTCCATATTCCAGAACCTAACCCGAGCCAAACCCGAACGTAACAAGACCACATTCTCTCATCTCAAATCTGATATCCTCCATGTTCTCGAACCTAACCCGAGCCAAATCCGAATCCAAGAAGACCACATCCTCTGATACTGATTCTGATATCCTCCATATTCCCGAACCTAACCCGAGCCAAGCCCGAACCTAAGGAGACCACATTCTTTCATCCCAATTCTGATATCCTCCATATTCCTGAACCTAACCCAAACCAAATCCGAACCCAAGGAGACTTGGACCTAATCCTAAAGTAACGAAACTCCATTCTCGTAGCTCAAACAAAGCATCCCCCATATTCCTGAACCTAACCCAAACCAAATCTGAACCCAAGGAGACTTGAACCTAATCCTAAAGTAACGAAACTCCATTCTCGTAGCTCAAACAAAGCATCCCCCATATTCCTGAACCTAACCCAAACCAAATCTGAACCCAAGGAGACTTGAACCTAATCCTAAAGTAACGAAACTCCATTCTCGTAGCTCAAACAAAGCATCCCCCATATTCCTGAACCTAACCCAAACCAAATCTGAACCCAAGGAGACTTGAACCTAATCCTAAAGTAACGAAACTCCATTCTCGTAGCTCAAACAAAGCATTCCCCATATTCCCGAAATTAACTCGCAGCTCAAACGAAACATCCCCCATAACCTAACCAGAACCCAACGAGACCCCATCCTCGCAGCCCAACCCTGGCATCCTCCATATTCCCGAACCTAACCCAATCCTAACCTAAACCACCCCTCCGAAAACGATACCCACGTACAAACAAAGACAAAGACAAAAAAGAAATACGAAGGCGAGCCAAAGAAAATGCGTAAACAATACGTGCACTCACCACCATGTCAGAGCCACTCTTGGAGGCGTCGCTGACCGCGGAGGGGCTCCTTTCGACAACGAGGCCTCCAGGTACCGGGGTCGAGGTCGGCGGAGTCGGTGTCGGCGTTGCCGCCGAGGCGATGCTCGTCGGCTGGCTGGACTTCGGTGTGGCCGCTGGTGTGACGACGGACGACGTGGACACCGATTGATCCTTGTCGGAGCTGGCCTGGTTCGCCGACCCGCCGACAACGCCGCCGATGATGGACGCACCTGCTCCCGCGGCCGCTGTCGAACTCGAGGCTCCGGACAACTCATCCGTCGGCAAAGAGCTCCCAACGTCTGCGTTTTTGCGGAAACACACAGAGAAGAGAGTGGGTTAAACAATTAGGATGAAAGATAATCTTCTCTATCATAGTGTCGTAGTTAATTTTAGAGTTTAAGAGAAAGTGAGGGGTGGACAGCGGGAAAACTCGGAAAATGCCCAAATATGGTCATGTTTTTGGGATATATCCATATTTAAAGGATTTTTCCTAGGTACGTGGTAGGAAAAAGGCCAAGAGCCAGCGAGAGTTTTTTCCAGCAAAAAGGGGCAGATATTGAACGAGATTTATATCGTTTCTGCTTAAACTTAAAGGATTTGAAAAGGGACAGCATTTGCGGGGAAATTTGTAACCAATATTTTCAGATACTTTGAAAGTCACTTCAGTAGTAATCGTGGTTTGAGAGTTTGCTTGTGGACTGAGGAGGAATGTGTATTAAAATTATTTGTATGGATTAATTTAATCTCCTTCCCGTGGAAAACTGAAAGGGTTTAAAAAGAAACAGCATTTGCGGAGAAATTTGTAACCAATATTTTCAGATACTTTGAAAGTCATTCTAGAAGTAATCGTGGTTTGAGAGTTTGCTTGTGGACTGAGGAGAAATCTGTATTAAAATTATTCGTAAGAGTTAGTTTAATTTCCTTCTCGAGAGGATCAAGATAATTTCTGTTTTTGTTTAAGTATTGAAAATCAAGTAGATTTAATTTGAGAAGAAAAAATGAATTAGTGGAAAGGGTTATAAACATCTTTAGGTAATGTTAACATTCATTAAACGATGAATTTGTTTCTTTTCTGCATTAAATCGTACCGATAAACGAAGCTCAGAAAGTAACCACGACAAGGAGTCCAACCCCGAAATAAGTCGGACCGAATCCAATCGCAGTCACAGAAATGAACCCTCGTTTCTTTTCACCGTTCTTTTTATACCATCAACTCGGCCTTGTTTCAATCGAGAATTGCTTAACGAAAAATGAACGTTTATTCCGCTTTCGATCGTCGTTTATTCCCTTAGACCGACTGCAAGTAGTTTGGAAAACAATAAATAAAAGACAGAATTTTGTAGAAAGTTGTCTGGGTTTCTTTGTAAAATTTATACCCACGTGCAAATGAAAGTTTAAAACAGGCACGAATAAACTGCAACAGGAGAGTAAGGTAAATTAGTTGAATGACGCGAAACAGCTTAATTAATTAAAAGCACACCGGACAAATTCTGCCGACAGAAGTTACAAAATTCTCTTTGCTTCGCTTCTATCAGCCGAATCGATCGATCGAACCCGTTCGTTTGTTTGCCCTCCGATTTTGTGTACCTTTTCAACAAATTAATCAATTACCGTGAATATTCAGTGAAATCAGAGGAAAAAATATTGGAGGAGAAAAATATTTTTAATTTAATTAAAATTCAAACAACCCTTCTCGTTCAACCAGTACTCCACTCCATTTCATTATTTTATAAAAATTGACACAACAAACTCCTTGACAGAATCAGGTCGACAACTGCCCATTGAACGTTACATTTTCGTATATTTTTTACAATATTCGCAAAAATTATAGCAACTAAATTATAGTTCTACGATAGACGAATTCTAGGTCACCGTTCGTTTTCCTCGGTTCTCTCTATTTTGTTATTTTTTTTTTCATAGATTTGCAAGAAATTAACGCAAAACAAATTCTTCGACGAAATTCAGGTCACTGAGCTGTTTCTCTCTCTCCCCCCGTTTTGTTATTTCCACAAATCTGCTATTCACCTGCGCGTGCATCGCAGTTAATCTAGTTTAGTGCTCGGCGCACGTGACATTTCAGCATCGCGGAGTTATTCGAAACTTCTGCGGACCTCACTGGTTGATACTTCGGTCAACGAGTATCATATTTGAAATTTTGTCGACCAATTCAATTACCCCGACCGCAATTTTCCCGTCGACTTAATCAGGAAAACAACAAAGTGACGAGTTGTGGTTATTTCAGTTTCACCCCAGGAAATCACTTTAATACTTATTATTATTATTATTATTGTCATTAGGAACCCACGATTGCACTTTGATGCATTTACTTAGATTCTCTTTTTCCTGCTTGTTTCCTTTCCTTTTTTTAGAAAATTCCTTTTAAGCTTCATATTTTGCATCTTTTTTATTTATTTATTCATTTATTTATTTAGTAGGTAGGTAAACGAGGAGATTTAAATAGAGATTTAAATACAATAAAAGGGTTATACTAAGAAAAATTCTTAAATACGTAAAATAAAAAAGAAACAGAAGAACAGACACATTAAAATTGCTCACAAATTGCTGCTCGGTACAATTAATTATGTTTAGTTATTCTAAGCTCAATTTATAAATTATATATGATAAATTACCGATACCTTTCTTGTATCTTTATTCATTTTTTAATACTAGAACTACCGACAATTAAACTGTACTTATTTGCATGGAAGAGATGAAATTGATAATTACATGAAAAAATATCGAATACATAGAAAATAAATTTTCATCTATACCTTCTGCAGAAAATCATAATAAATTTTGGAAACTTTACCACAGTGAAATTATAAGGTTGCTATGAATAATCATGGATTGATCATTTTGACTACTCTGGTAGTTCTAGCGTTAAAGAAAAAATATTTTCCTTCAACAATAATAAAAATAACGATAAAACAGTGTCCACATTGTTTCTCGTGAAACGTGAAAAATTTCTTTATAATGACGTACTCCAAAATTAATCACAGTTTATCGAGAGAAAAATCCCTTCGCTTTTCAAAAAGTAGATCGCGTTAACCGTTCACCGCGTGAAACAGGAAAAAGAAATTAGATTTAAAGTTGAGATCGAAGCGTCTTAAGCGAAAGGAGAAGAAGAGTGAGCGAATTTAAATTACCTTGGGTGCTTCTTGCTACGACCAACTCAACCAGACCACGTGCCTTCTGAAGAATCGAGATTGCCTGCTCATGAGAGATGTTCGAGTCTAGTGGTTGTCCATCTATCGCCAATATCTGATCTCCCTCTACCAGTCGGCCATCGCTGAAACAGAGAGCACAGTTCACGGTTTAACCAAACAAATTCTCGGCTACGGTAATTTAAAACTATCGAGAAAGCTCTTCCGTACACTCTTTCGTAGCTCGAATAAATCCTCTTGCAAAAATTTCCAACTTTCTCAAGCATTTGCAAGTTAATAAAGGCAAGAGGATACTGGAATTTACTACTGATAAATTATATTAACACTTCACCGACCGAGAGCTTGTTAAGATTTAACTAGCCGCACACATAACATAACTGACACGCATAATCGAACACTCTCCATCGGGTGTTAAGATTTTTATTAAAAATTGTACTTTGAAAAATTAGAAAATGCATTTGACGAACTAATTTAAGACCAAGTAATAACAAAAGTAAATAGAATTAATCACATCGTCCTTGTTGCGGGAAAAATGGGAGATTTCCCCATTCGGTGTTAACCGAAATAGAAGATTATTAAAATAAAGATCGAGAACACCAGAATCGTTCAAACTGTTGAAGAATGTGCATATCGGCCAGTGAAGTGATAATATTATAATATTCTAGTTTATATTTTGATCAATAAACCATATTTTTCTTTCTAAGTGGCGTGTGGTAGCACCAGGTTTGATTATTATATTTTATATCCACGGCTAACACTTTCATAAAATAGGAAAAATTCACTGGGCATTTTCTTACAAAGAACAATCGACGATATTTTATAATTCACTTATCTCTCGATGCCTAAAGTGATTATGTAAACGATAAATTCCACGATGCGATACAATTGAACGAATCGGAGAGCATAACGGATAGTTTATCGGAATATTGAAGATTCGAGCAATCGGATAGTTATTGGAACGACTCCGTGGAATGCGAGGGGGGGCCAATATGTCGAATCAGAAGCATTTAATATCTCACGGGGCGTCCGCTTTTCTATTAGGAGGAATTTCATCGAACCCAATTCACTAATAGATCCCCGCGACCATTAGATTCTATTAACCGGGCTAATTGAGATAGTCACGGCTGAACCCGCCACATTCGCATACCATTTCTCTGCAGATGCAAATTGATCGTGATCACCGTTCGTTAAAACGTGGTCGCGGATTAAACGCTAATCGAAACGCGAAAAATGGGTCAGGTTCGCCGGGTAACGTTACGCTGTTGATTACGAACAATAAATAAACTATTGGGAATGGGATTTTATATTGCTAAATGAAATAAACTCTTATTTGTGAAATAATACTATGATAATTTATTGATACTTTTGTGTAGCACGAGGAAGGGCACTTTTGACCGCACCTAGCGAGTTTTGTCACAAGACTAGCAGAACGCAGTGGTCGAAATTCTTACAACCCCGTCCGGGTCCTTCAGCCCCTGCAGTTCTGTTTCTCGATGTTTTCGAACTTTCTAAAATGTCAGATGTGGCTTAGCTTCTTGGAAGAAGCCCTTGAGAAAGTACGTTAAGAGAAAGCTGGTTTATGATTAATTTTTGCTTCGTAGTATTTCTGTATTCAATTTCCAACATCGTCATTTGGCGAGTTGTCGTTCGGTGCTAAACACTCTTGCATATAAAACCTGGGAAACTTATGTTAACCTTCAAATCGAAATCGATATGTCGAAAATGAAGTCGAAATCGATTCGAAGTAGAAATCGATATCTATCGTATGCTTAACACTATTCCTACCACGACCGGTCAAATGACCGTTTTCAAAATTTCGATTAGAATTTCACATATACAACGTAATCGAGCCGCCTTTAAATTTTATACTTTTCCTCAAATAAACCTATAATGCATTTTTCAATATTCACTTTTTTTTTCATTGTTTAGTTTCTGAGAAAAATTTATAGTCTGTTTTACGTGAGAATGTCGCGATAGGAATAAGTATACGTGAAGTGTCGGTAGGAATAGTGTTAATTCACATTGATTCTGTGCCTTTCCAACCATTTTCCAATTATTTCACCGAACTATGATTCGTCCCGCTTTTAAGATTAATTACCGCGCTCGTACAAAGGGTCGCGTCGATAATCACCGTGTGCACGTCGTGACTACGTTCTCCACTTCAAAGAGAAGTGACGAGAGTAAAGCAACGAACAGAGAGGGCAGAGGAAAAAAAACAGAGTTTAGATAACGGAATGTTTGGACAGTGAAGGATCCGGATAACAGGGATCTAACAGTGTGCCTCGTCTGTCACGTGGTCGGTCGCAATCCGTCATGAAATCTGAACTTCAAAAGCTGAAAATCAACGCGACGAGGCAGACAGCGGTCCGTTTTTTGGACCCCAGCCAGCTAACTGAACCGGTCGCGCCCCATTCACGCAGGTGTGCCTTCATTAACGATTTCCTTTCCTCCGGAGAATATCTTCGTCCGTTTTTCGTTTCAACTAATTCCTCGCCCCGATTAACCGGGCTTTAATCCTCTTTCCGTGACACGTTGACGTACTGACGACAGTGACGGACAACGGTTCTTATTTTCAGTTCCCGAATTACTGGGTGAATCATTAGCACCTTAACACTATTCCTACCACAACCGGTCAAATGACCGTTTTTAAAATTTCGATTAGAATTTCACATATACAACGTAATCGAACCGCCTTTAAATTTTAGACTTTTCCTCAAATAAATCTATAATACATTTTTCAATATTCACTTCTTTTTTCATTGTTTATTTTCTGAGAAAAATTTACAGTCTGTCTTACGTGGCAATGTTGCAGTGGGAATAAGTACACGTGAAGTGTCGGTAGGAATAGTGTTAACCTTTTGACTGTCGTGCAAGCTCGAATTAATTCATCAATCGACGCGTTATTTGCATGTCAGTCGCTGCGATTGGTTATCCACTGATTAGTGTCCAATGATTAAAATAGTACCCGGAGATTTGATACCATTCTTAGAATTTAAAAAATAATAATTTCAAATAAATTAAAAATATCCATTTTTTATTTGTTTTTAGTAGCTTTTAAGTTATTTTAATTTACTTAACTCAAAACAGTAGAGATGTTATAGTATAAAAATGCAGGGGGCGTGTGTTTACGTCTTTCGTAAATATTGATAGACTTGTGAGAGCGTATACATACGCTTTTCGCAGTCAAAGGGTTAATGGCCTTTTGTGTGTGATTATTTAGTTTTTCATTTATACTTCGTTTATATAATATTTAGTGTATAAGGGGATTCAAAACCCGTTAACCCTTTTGAGACTATTGGGACACATATATCCCAGTCAAGCTTAATCGTAGATGTTAACTACCACTCTACTACAATTTCTTGCACATTGCTTCATTGTGAATGGAAATAATATAATTTTCATACAATACACTGCATGTGTATCAAATTAGAATAAATTGTATAATAATCTTTATAACACTAATTCGACATATATGTTTCAGCCTTTTTTAACTTTGCATTGATGTAAAAAAAAAATCATTTTCTTCCTTTTACCCTATTAGAATTAATAAATTCATCACCCAAAGTGTTAGAAATGTACCTGCTTCTTCTATTTTCTTTAAAGAAGAAAATCCGTCTCGAAAGGATTAATAAATTAATAAAGTAAAAATGAAAAAAAGAAAATTAACGCGGGTAACGAAGGTATTTCGGAAAATCCTGCGAAACGTCATTATCGTTGCTCGTCGATCCACCGACGAACGGGTCGAGCATTCTATCGGAGGTGAAAGCTTCGCCGGGGGTAAAGGGTATTTAGTGGGCCGATAGCGGTTGCGTTACCTGATTTCCGGCAAAGCGAATTTCCACCAGCTCTGCTAACGACACCCGCGCGCCACAATCACGCTAACCTGTGCCCTGAATTTTCCTGGATCAAAGGAGCGCCGATCCGTGACACGATTTACGCTGTGTTTCAGATTTCGTGCCCGCCATCGCTGCTTCAACAGCGGGATGTTCCTCGTGCCCGAGCGTTACATCGTTCAACCCCTGGTCAATTTCAATTTCAACGGGGAAAATTATGTTGTCGGAACCCTCCTCTGCGGCTCTCGAATCGTTCGCAACTCAATTTTGCCCTCGTTTCTCGCGGAAGTTGTTCACCTTCGAAAGCAATTAACAGGAGGCGACACCTTTCAGTTTGAAAGGAATTGTCGGGGCTGATTTTTCGAACTTTAAAATTGATCGTTCAGAAGAGTTTCAAACGAGTTATAATCATCGCGAAGAAAAATTTGCCAATTTTATTGCACGATAATCCCAAAACCCGTTAATAAATAAATAAATAAATAAATAAAATAAATAAAATATAAGATTGCATATAATTCCTAACGAGTTAACACTAAATCTACCGGCGGGTTAGAGTATACTTATTTGTGACGAGGAAATGAAATTGAAAATGATGCTTAAAACATACCTAATACAAGCGAAACAAATTGTAATGATTACAGTAAAGATTACAGTAAATTTCCAAAAATGTAGGTATCATAATAAATTTCTCTCTCTTCCATGAAAAATTACGAATTAATCATATTGACCGGTTTTGGTAGTTATAGTGCTAAAAAAAAGCGCCGAAGGCTGTGTGTTTTAACACCGAAAAAACCACCCTTATAAAACGAATCACAAGAATCTATATGATTATAAATATTGTTAGAGTCAGTAATGATACGACTGATTGGATTCTTTAATCCATGTCACCGTATTAATATTACTTTCGCTAATAATTATTGTCAAATAATAAACCTAATCAGCGTCTCTATCGACATATTCCACAGATCAATTTTCAGATCATTGTAATTTCCGCACATTATCAACAATCTATGTAAACTGTGTGTTTTAACCCCGAAAAAACTATCCTTATAAAACGAATCGCGAGAATCTATATGATTATAAATATTGTTAGAGTCAGTAATGATACGACTGATTGGATTCTTTAATCCATGTCACCGTATTAATATTACTTTCGCTAATAATTATTGTCAAATAATAAACCTAATCAGCGTCTCTATCGACATATTCCGCAGATCAATTTTCAGATTATTGTAATTTCCGTACATTATCAACAATCTATGTAAACTGTGTGTTTTAACCCTGAAAAAAACTATCCTTATAAAACGAATCGCGAGAGAGAAATCTTCGCGAGGTTCAAGACCTAATAATAAAATTCCAAGCAAGCGCCAAGAGGGTATCGCGCCCGAGTAATGAAAACTGGACGACGACGATGACGAAAAGGTTTCGCTTAATAGGTCCGACGCAGCTATCCGGCATTTGTTACCGTGAAAGAGTTCCCTTTATCCCAGGGATAGGGCTAGCCGTCGCGGACGGGAGGAAAACTGATGCGAGACCCTAGGTAAGCTACTTCGACTCGTAAATTATGAATGCCAGGAATATTGCGAGACAGGTATCCAGCAGGCCACGAAGAGGGTGCTTTCAACGGTATACACTAGCATTCAAAAGTTTAGGTACACCTGCTGCTATCTCTATGGAGAGAGAGACTCGCGATGAATGAGATTACGTATGAAATAATTGAATAAAAGGCACCGGGAGGGGGTAGACTGTTTACAGGATGCAAAAGGGTTGAATGCTTGATGATAGAAGCAGAATCACAGTGAATAAGATTATCTGTATAGTGTAATTAGGTAAAAGGTACACATCCATATTTTTATAGAAACTGATAAACGACGACGAATGAAACTACGTATGATAAAAGATAGGGTGTTTACAGTTTGTGAAACAAAAGTGAATGCTTGATAAGAAACGGAGAATTACAGCAAATGAGATTGCGTGTATAATCAGTGATTGGTTAGAGGACACAGTACTTCTCGAAAATTTGCATGTATCTACGGTAGCGGACAAAAGTTTAAAAGAGGACAGAACAATGTCAAACATAATTTTATAGTTCACAAATATTGTTTATCTATTCACGGTAGAACACTATTTATTGATTAGCATAGAATACAAATTTTATTTATACTGTTATTCTTCAATAATTTATTTATTTATTTTCTTTGACCCTTTGATCTTAAACTTTTGTCAGCTATTCTATCTATTCTAATGTGAATTACAAGTTACGCCTTAAGAATTATCTTAAAAACTACTTCGGCGCACACTAATGTGTTTAATATAATACACCAATACATTTAACACATTCCACACACAAATATATGAAGGATTATGAAAAAGAAGAAAGCTAAAGACGAACAAAAATTCAAAACGAAGAGTATTCTCTTATGAAGATGTACATGAAAACTTTTTGGGGGTAGTGTACAGAAAAAAAGAGAGGAGTGATCCCCGTTAAACGGAACACCTTGGTTGACGTTCTTCAATGGTAGCCAAAGGAATTCACCAGAATTTGAAGATCACCCCGTAACGCGGTTTAGTCGCGCTTAAATTCACCGCCACCCGGAAGAATCACTTTGTACCGCGTTTATTTACATGGCAAAGGACAGGGATTATTATTTTCCCGGCGAGATCGAAACCTCGTTAACCGCGTTGCTTTTTAACCTAAATATCCAAGGGTGAACACGTCTTGGGCTGCACTAAAAGTTCCCTTTTAATATTTTCTCTTTTTCTCTTTTTATTTAAAAAAAAACCTTAGACGGTTCTCGTTTTTTCTGAGGTATCTTCCGAAGGTAGTAGTTTCTTTTTACGTTTCACGAGGGCAAGAGAATTAAATAAGCAGAGAAATGAAGGGAAAACTTAGTGGGAGATTTGACGGAGAATATAAAAAATGTCAGGAAAAAGGAAAGGATCATTAATGTAACAAAATTTTAATTTTTATAAAAAAGTTTTAAAAAGAAGAAGTTTATAAAAATTATAAATTATAAAAGACGACGCTATTAGTTTATTAATTCACGAAGTTCATCAAATTTTAATGTTAACGTTGATATTCTGAATAAATACATCCATTGTTTAGACGTCGATAATGCTACAAAATATTAAACCATGAATAATAAACGGACACGTTCGATCAGCTAAAAGTTACGACGAATCGGATTGAATCGCAACCATCGAATTACATTTTCCAAATTTCACTTTTGTTCTCCCGGCTGTAAATTAACACAATTGTTACTGCGTATCAATTTACGCCAAGGTAAACATATAATAAAGCTGGCCCGAATTTCGAATAACAAATGAATAATTGTGCATTTTGCACCGGAACATCACGATCTGTATCCCGGAAACCCAATTACACAGTTGACATCGAGTAGGATTCAACGAGCTCCGACCAAGTGATTGATTTCGACCAATTTCAATGTTTTCCGAGGGGCAACGACGAGCTCGATGAATGAAACTGCCTTTTCTCTGCACGCGAATAGATCGCGAAGCTGACGCTGAAGCAGACAGCCATCCGTGTCGATGCAGTATCGAAAAATAATTTCATCGTCTCTTTCTTTTTCACCGTTTCATCGCCCGACCCGATACAAATAATTGTATCGCGATTCGTACATTTATCATCAGCCACGTTTTCATAACATTCGACAAAATCTGCGACGATGTCGGTTGCAAATACACACGTTTAAAATATTATCTTCGAAACGTTGATTATTTAAAAAATAAATTAATATTATTATTATTTTATTTATAAAGGGACCGAAATATTTTATATTTTAGAGGTACCGAAAAGTAATTTTTCCGTCATTGCATTTCTAGATATTTTGCTCAAAGACCAATTGATTTGAAAATTTGGACACTAAATGGCAAAATGTTATTGATAATGAGAGTGATTACATCATTGATGTATGAAAAAATAAAAACTCGTTAAAAATTTATGTGTTTGAATTTAATGTAAGCAAACGACATTACTTTTCGGTTCCCCTAATAATATGTATACGAAGGGAAAGGAAAGTAAGAAGAAGAAAGAAGAAAAATCAAAACACATACATAAACTTAGGGCAACAAAGAAGGAACGTTTACAATAAGAACTAGAAATAATTCTAATTTTACATTAATCAATTATCCTACGCAATTGTCTTTTAAAGGTATGTGAAGATCCACAGAAAAAGATCTATACAATTATAAATATTGTTAGAGTCAGTAATGATACGATTAATTGGATTTTTTAATCCGTATCACTAATACTACTCGTATCACAACTTTTGCTAATAATTATTGTCAAATAAAAAACCTAATCGACATCTCTATCAACATATTTCGCAGATCAATTTTCAGATTACTGTAATTTCCATACATTATTAATAATCTATGTATACTAATGGATTTTCTCGTGTATAAATAAATGAATAAATATTTCGGACTTCTACAAGGCTTTATAAAAACAGTTTGCAAACAAATGCAAAAATTATTTCTCAGGGCATACCTGTTTCTATAAGCTTTCAAACATTTCCTGACTTTTATTCTAACAGCAATAGACGCAATAATGTTCGATTTTCAAGGGTGATCAATTTCGTTTAAGAAATTCATTCCGATAACCTTGAAATCTTCAACGCTACAATCGCCGTACGAACGTCCCACTGATCACGACACTGGTTACCTTGAAACAGTTACTCCGGCTGAGAAATTTCGTCGCGTCACGAACGACAATGGAAACGTTCAGAATGTTTAAGTTAAATGGAACACCCTATACATGCCCAGAGTTTGCGCTCCGTCAAACTGCTACTTCCATACAAATTCAATTACCTATTCCTCGTATTTCGAGCGAGACACTATCACGAACAGACGACACGGGACACGTGTAATCATTCATACGTTAAGGGATCAACCTTCCAACCTAATCCAAACGTCAGTATTGATTCGTCGCGTTAATGAACCCTGTACTTTTCCTGTGAAACAGAATACTCTCCTTACTTCATTGACAAGAATTAGGAGCAACAAATAATTAAACACCCGACTTAGATAGTTTTAAGCTCAGAAAAGTGAAAGTAAGGGTGACCAGACGAAAGCCAGGCTCATCAGAAAAGACTGTTAGAGGCAAACATCCACCAAGGGGTTGGTAATTTCTAGGTGAGCTCGTTGTGAAAAATATGACTGTGTGGTGGGAGAGGAGGAGGCCTATCAGGATTTTCTCGAAGGAGGAAAGGACTAGTGTTGAATGAAAAACCGAGTTGTAGAGTTATATAAAGAATTGAGAGTTGAACGTAGACCTGTGTGGCAGAGTTGAGTTAGAAATTTATAAGTTAGGAATTACTGTGTACTGTATACTTTTGCTATCGATCACATTAATAATAATTATATTGTAATAATTCTTATAATTAAAATTATAAATGATTGAAATCTAATAATGACAATAATAATGACAATTCTTATAATTAAAATCTAATAATAATAATAATGATAATTCTTATAATTAAAATCTAATAATAATAATAATGATAATTCTTATAATTAAAATCTAATAATAATAATAATAATAATTCTTATAATTAAAATTAGAAATGATTAAAATCTAATAATAACAATAATAATAATAACTCTTATAATTAGAATTAAAAATAATTAAAATCTAATAATAACAATAATAATAGTAATTATTATTATTATTCACTTAATCACTTCCTACAATATATATTTTCTTATTATTATCACAGCAATTGCAATTGCAATCTCTTCTGCCACATTTCTTCGTCACTTTGACGACTGATCAAATGGATAAAATAACGCAAGGAAAATACTTGAGGCTACCAAAAATTCTGAGAAACATCGTAAATCGTGCTACGGTTCCATAAATTTTTTATCGACGCGACCGTAAGCTCCGTTGTTACCGGTCCAACGGAAAGAAAACGTCGTATCACTCGGAAGGATAAGAAACGCGACGCGAATCACGCTTCCTAGAGACAGCGCGCCGCTCGATACACACTGGGGCAAGGTGATCCATCATCGTTCATAATTCAATGCGACAACATAATGTCCCGCTTACAGCGATATCAAACCATGAACCAACCGTCTGTCCTTAATCCTTCGCGAAGCGACGCGACTCCTCCCGAATATCGCTTCGCCGATAAATCGACCGACCACCCCTGCACGTTGTTTCGCGTCCGACGACCCTTTTATCGTCGACCTTCTCCGCGCGGAGATAACTCGAATCGTTATTTTGGTCACGAAGTTCAATTACCGTTGAACAGAAGAAATATTACAAAGCGGCTCGGTTTTCTGGCACGGCCGCAATTTTTCGCGCCACGTGAACTACAAGTTAATCCGAAACTAACCGGAACCTAACTCGAACCCATTATACTTTATTTACGGGGATTTTTATACGATTTTGGTAGACGATAGATTGACGTGAAGTAAGTTATAGTTTTACTGCACTACATCGCTTCTCACTGTATAGTATTTTTTTTTACTTTATAATGAAATTATTACAGTGAGGTATGAAAATATATTGTGGTAAATGGAAACAGAGAAAGTAAGAATATACAAATCATAAAAGATAAGAAAATAGTGAAAGAAAAGAGAAAATTTTACAAAGAGGTGTTGTTAACATTAACCCTTTGCGCTCGAGAGGTGATTATTCAGTCACCAAATGATAGTTTCGCAAATTTTCAGACTTTAGTTAGTTTGTTTATTAGGCAATCTCAGAGGTTAAATAGTCATATATGTAAATTTTAATATATCATTTAACTAAACTAAATGACGTTTAATATAGTCGAATTTTAGTAAATATTTCGAATTTGAAAATTTTTGAGGTTAGTATCATTAGGTGATTAATAGTCACATCTCGAGTGCAAAAGGTTAATTATCATTCTATCGATACCTGAGTGGTATGCAAAGCCTCGCCTCTCCTATTTATTTCCTACTTCCACATAAAAATTCAAATTACAAAGGGTTGTATACCACCATATCCAATACCATCTTCGATATTCACCCTCCCAAAGTATCTTAGAGTCGATATTCGAAATAGACGGTCGCAGCAGTGTACAATAATAAGCAAAGGAACACTAACATTAATTATCATTCTATCGATACCTGAATGGTATGCAAAGCCTCGCCCCTTCTATTTATTTCCTACTTCCACATAAAAATTCAAATTACAAAGGGTTGTATACCACCATATCCAGTACCATCTTCGATATTCACCCTCCCAAAGTATCTTAGAGTCGATATTTGAAATAGACGGTCGCAACAGTGTACAATAATAAGCAGAGGAACACTAACATCTGTTATTCGTCTAACTATAAATTCCTCGAGTTTCCACGATAAGTTATTTTCGATCGATGTCAAACCACCGGGCTTCGCAGACCGATTCTTCCGGAGACAAAGAGGCTCGAACAGAGGAAACATCGCCGATGGTGACGTCGTGTGTTTAATTCGGCGCAGCATAAACACTTCGCCGGCATGAATGCCTCGGTGAGGATCAGCTATACATAGGTGAGAAGTCGCTGATGTTTGTTCCCGTTTCTTGTTCCGCGAACGGGCGCAGATTAAAGTGTCTGCTAAGTTGTTAAGCCAGTGGGGGGAGGACGGGGGAGGATCAACGGTCCCGTTAGGTTTATCGGGAACTTCTGTCGCTCGTTTCCGGTAAATACCAGCTTGCACGCTCGATTCGCTTCATCGACTAACACCAGCTTGATATTTTAACGGATAAAATTCAGAGGAAGTAAAACATTCTTTTTTGCTTTCTTCCACGCTGGCGATTCCTTCGAGGGGATTCAGATATCGACAAAGAAGTAATTTTAACGTGTATTATACGTTTACTAAATCGTTATTTAGAAACGTGACAATTTTATTTACAGTAGTGGACAAAAGTTTAAAAAACGACAGAACAATGTAAAACATAATTTTATGGTTCGCAAATATTGTTTATCTATTCATTTCTATTGTTATTATGATAGAACACTATTGATTATCACAGAATACAAATTTTATTTATATTGCTATTTCTTAATAATTTATTTATTTATTTTCTTTGACCCTTTGGTCTTAAAATCTTGTTCGCTACTGTAGATATCTGCAAGGGGTCGAAATGGTCAATCCATGATTTTTGATAGGTCTTGTTAATAATTGGTAGATCTACCGTGATATCTACATTTTAGAAAATTTATTCTTTTCTTCGTATCAAATATCCTTTCTACTCTTAGAACTATCAGAGATTGTTATTTCAAGAATAGACAATAAATTGAATAACTACCCTTTTTAATTTAAATTTTTTCTCTTTTCTACTTAAATTATACATCTTCGTATAAACGTTCGCTGCTTCCATTGAAAATAATAAAAAATTCACAGAGTTACATGGGAACGTTCTTAAATAAGCAGTTAAATTAGAAAATATCGGTTCGGGATAAATTCTTCGTTTCAACATTAATGAATGTCGCACGACTGATACTGGAGACGAGTAATTTGCACTAGATTAGGAGCAAAGCTATACATGATCGATATCGTTTAGGGACCACACTCGATTGGTTCGCGCGGCTGGTCTGGAAACGATCAGTACGAAATCGATCATGGAAATAATTAGTTCTGCCGCAATACAATCCACCACATTCCCCGCGCATGATTATGCGCGGAAGTATTAATCAAACCGATAGTAACCAGTCATTAGCCAAGCGTCATTAACCGATGAACCAAACAGTATAATTTTAATTCAATTGCATGTTGCATAGATACCTATTGTACTTAAAATACAATACTGTATTCCCTGCTTTCTACTACATACAAGCTAATCTTCTTCAGATTTGAAGGTTATTTGGATAAAAACATTATTTAAACCATATGAATAACTTATTACCTCGCTTAAGCAGAAGGTATTGTAAAATTAACCCTGCCTTTCGTCACCATTCTTTGTACCACCAATCCTTGAATCACCAATCCTTGTACCACAAACCCTTGAGTTACCAATCCTCGAATTGCCAATCTTCGAATCACCACTCCCTGAATCACCAATCCTTGAATCGCCAATCCTTGTATCACAAATCCTTGAATTACCAATCCTTGTACCACCAATCCTTAAATCACCAATCTTCGAATCACTACTCCCTGAATCACCAATCCTTGTACCACCAATCCTTGGATCGTCAATTCTTGTACCACAAATCTTTGAATTACCAATCCTTGAATCACTAATCTTCGATTCACCACTCCGTGAATCACCAATCCTTGTACCACAAATCCTTGAATTACCAATCCTCGAACCATCAATCCTTGTATCACAAATCCTTGAATTACCAATCCTTAAATCACCAATCTTCAAATCACTACTCCCTGAATCACCAATCCTTGTACCACCAATCCTTGGATCGTCAATTCTTGTACCACAAATCTTTGAATTACCAATCCTTGAATCACTAATCTTCGATTCACCACTCCGTGAATCACCAATCCTTGTACCACAAATCCTTGAATTACCAATCCTCGAACCATCAATCCTTGTATCACAAATCCTTTAATTACCAATCCTTGAATCACCAATCCTTGTACCATCAAAACCCCCCCACTCCTAGCTACAATCATGTATATAACCCAAAATTTACAAGACTAAAACTAGTATTGTGAACTCTACTAAAACCTATGAGTCATTATTATCCGAATCTTGGAAAACTGCAGTATTCCTTCGGAACGTCTACATTTTGCAACTATGGACCATGACATAAACACCACGCAGTCTAAGCCGTGACGAGCGCCATATTCCATGGCTCGCGATTCCCTCGAAACGGAATCATTTCGACGTCTCGAAGGAAATCCGTGGTGTTCACGGCTGAATGAAAATCCACCGGTGTCGGAGCCCACGTCCGTGAAAAGTCGTCGAGATTTTATCGTGCAACGACCGTGCCCCCGGTCCCCAGAATAAGCGACTCGCCCCTACAGGAACGCTTTGCATGCCTACGTAAGAGAAAACGAGCCGCAGCGGGGCAACGAAAGGGAGGAATATTTAAGACGGGGTGAAAGGGAGCGTGTGTGCGTGAATGAATAAGGCCGAGAGAAAGGAGATTTATTGTGAGAGGCAAAGCGCTGTGTGCGCGCACAGGGCGCGTACATAGGGCGAAACAATGGGCCGTCGTGAAATTACATGGCTCATTGGGGACATCGAAAATTTGTCTGGGGATGTCGGAAACAGGGTAGCCATGCAGTTCACCAATAATTAGGCACTTTAATCGATCTAATCTTGAATCGAATTCCAGTTACACGTAGATAGCATCGGACAATTATTTATTAGGATCGAGAGAAAATCTATTTTTGTAGATTTCAGTATTAACGAGAGCTTCACAAATATCGGAGACCAAACTTGGAACATATTTTCTTATGGATCTGCGGAAGTTTATAGTTTTATAAAATTTCAGGGAACTGAAATTTATCCCGTGTTGTCTTATTCACTCGTTCCCCTTAATGTTTGCCAACAATTTTATTTAACTTTATTCGAGCAAGTTTTAAGACAAATTTGCTTCAATTATGTTTGCATAATTTTTAGAAGAATTCGCTTCAAAAATTGGAAAAATTTAATTTTTTAGAGATAAAGGACTTCGATGAACTGAAACCACAAGAAACGTCAAGAAAGGTAATGCACCTTTTGTGAAAAGTTTCTCAGCGATAAGGGACGACTTTAATCCAGGAAGGAAAACGGTATCACTTTTCCTCGTTAATGTTTAATTACAGGGTGAAAAGAAAAGCACACAGGCTTGCTTAGCAAGATGTAGCCATCTTTTCTTTCCCTGCCTCATTAATAATTCGCGGGACAAGAAACTACTCTTATAGAACAAGGAAACACGCTGTCTCCTGTCATGTAAGAGGGACGATAGGGTGCTCGAGTATTCTAATAATTTTTGTCATTACAGAATCTTATTAAACAAATGTCAAAATTTCACTGCCAAAATCACAAAACTAGCAAAATCCAGAAATGAAAAAAATATATTATGTACACATATGCATACTAACGCAGGAAAAAGTTTCTTTTACAATTTTTTTGTAAATGCTATGCAAATACTACTGACTTTGAGGCCGTTTCAATGGTATGTTGTAGTATGGGTGAAATGGGACAAATTATGATGAATTCGATTAATCACAAGTGAACACAAAATTGTTTATTATATATATATATATTCTATTTTTACTGTATTACTCTATCTCTTAACTTCTTTCTCACTCACTCTACTCGCTCGATGATGTTCTCTGACTGGCGTACTCTTTTCAACGCTCTCATCAGGACACACTTCCTAACATACACAACACAATATACTACATAGAACACTCACTTTAACACTATTCCTACCGACACTTCACGTATACCTATTCCTACCGCGACATTCCCACGTAAGACAGACTACAAATTTTTCTCAGAAAATAAGCAATGAAAAAAGAAGTGAATATTGAAATATGTATTATACGTATATTTGAAGAAAAGTCTAAAGTTTAAAGACGATTCAATTACATTGTATCTGTGAAATTGTAATCGAAATTTTAAAAACAGTCATTTGACCGGTTGTGGTAGAAATAGTGTTAACACGTTATTTGGGTGACGCTCTTTTTTTTAAAGTTAAATAGAATTTTAAATTGCAATTTTAAACGGAATTCAATACAATAAGCATTGAAGTATAATATATATATAAATATAAAATATATAAAACAAAAATTAAAAGTTAAAATTTTTGCTATTTTTATATTCTTTTACCCCAGTTTTCTATGCAATCGGATTTGGGCCCAGCAAGAAACTCAGCCGAATCACGCTGGGCGACGAACGTGTTAAACCATTCACACCATGAACTATCTAACGACACACTAAACAAAGAATTCTCACTCAAATTCATTCTCTCTCTCACACGCATAAAACCATGGTGTTGTAATTGCTCACATTTAAGGGTTAATAGGGGCACAACGAAAGCTCGATACTTTCTTTCGTTGTTCGCTGCATCGGATACTGTTGCTTCCGCGACCGTAACGGGATTTCCCCGAGATTGTTTGCCGATAAAACCCGCGATCATCCATCATTCGTACCGAGGGCACGTTCCCGTGTCCGCATTCGTGTCCGTCGATACACTCTGTGCCTCGGCTGTACCCCCAAGCTGTGTCGAGTTCGAATCAATAACGAATACCTGCCTGCCAGTGCCCGCCATCCCCCTCCCCCCTCCCCATACGACAGCTTCTTCTTTTTCCCCTTCGATTGTACACATCGTAGGAACCCGTTCTTATCCCGTTTCTTCCGTTACCGATGAATGCAGACGGTCGAATGGGGGAAGGAAGCGCACGCGACATTGTCGATGGGAATCGAAGGCTTTGGCGCAACATCCGGTCGATTTTAGAAATTACGATTTTTTTTTTAGAGAATCAAAAGAGAGCTACGAAAGTGGGAAATTTATGAATAATTAATATACGGGCATAGCCTAATTTATACGTGTAAGAAATAAGTGCAATACAGTGTACAGTATTGTATACAGGGTGTGTAGTACAATTGAAAAGAGTTTGTAGTGTTAGAGATTCGAGAATATATTAAATGGGCGTGACTTTGAAATTGTGCTACCAGAGAAAAAGATAAACTTAATTTTTTAATGCAAATTTTGCTTTCTTTTCAAGCTTGCATTTATGTTTCTGGTATCAGTGGAGTATGTTTTAGTTTAAAAACAGGGGAAGAGAGAAGATGAGCTCGTTTTCGAATTCGTGTTTCTAATTCGCTTCGGGGAATATACTAATTTGTGGAATGCGTTCTAACGGTTAGAAAGGATTAGTGACCGGCACAGGTTAAGGATTAAGGAATTGTAGAGGTGTTGGGAGACATTTCTAATAATTTTTATCGATCTTTGAAATAGTTTGTTTTGCTGCTGACTCTTTAAATGTTTATACTTGGATTTTTAAGTTTATCAAAAGAAAAGACTGAAGACTTAGAATTATTCTAAACGTAACTATCATAGAAATGCCTACAAATTATAAATATTAATATATGCTGAGTACCAAAAAAATAAACGCTCGATATTTGATGTTCTAAAGAAATTAGTGCTTGTTTCAACAGTCCCCCATTAGTGTCAAAGTTACGAGGACACTTTTCAATGTCGGAACGCGTTCCGACATATCCAACTCCCGCGAATTCTCGCTCTGTCACCATCTCTAATGCACGGAATGTCGAAAAAAACAAGTGTTCAAGAGGGGAGAACGTAAAGCACTCAGTGGAACTCGGCAAAAAACAGAGTGCTTCGTCAACGCGGGCAGAAAAATGGATCTCGTCGCTGTCGGAAGAGATTTAAAAAATTGCTTTTTTTTTTCTTTTCGAAGAAAAGTACTTCGCTATTTGCTTGCCCCATTCATAGAGAACGATGTACATCAGACGCTTGTAAAGTATTAACCGAGCAATCTTCCTTTCCCGCGGAAGAACGAATTTTCGCGGAGGATCTTCCAAAAAGTGTGACAAACGAAAAGATAAACTGAATCTTTGCAGCACGCGAGTTTATGAAAATGTACGTGTTCTTGAATGACAAAAAGGAATGGCTACTCGCCAGTACTTGATTAATTTTTTAAACGAAGTCAAGAATATGATGAAAAAAATGGCTGCTCGCCAGTACTTGATTAATTTTTGAAATAAAGTGAAAAATATAATTAAAAGAAAAATGGCTACTTGTGAGCGTTTCATTAATTTCTCTATCATATTCCAAACCTTTCTTCTTCGACTCCAAATTTTTAAGTAAAACAACAAAAAATGTAATGCTAGCCAATTTTATAAATCCACTGTCAATC
>JAOPTO010001211.1:0-46448 GCA_033822845.1 Tetrapedia diversipes
CCTAAGAGAGTTAAATAGGAATTGAAAGGTTGTTTGAAAATCCGCCGATTTTGAACCAAGCACTATAAAAACTGGTATTCAGCTTTTTGGTTAGATATAAAGTAATATGTGTTTCAACGTTTTTGAAAAATCAACCCCTAAGGAGGTTAAATAGGGGATGAAAGGTTGTTTGAAAATCCTCCGATTCTGAAGCAAGCACTACGAAAACTGGTATTCAGCTTTTTGATTAAAAATAAAGAAATACGTGTTTCAACGTTTGTGGAAAATCAATCCCCAAGGGGGTAAAATAGGGGTTGAAAGGTTGTTTGAAAATCCGCCGATTCTGAAGCAAGCACTACGAAAACCGGTATTCAGCTTTTTGATTAGAAATAAAGAAATACGTGTTTCAACGTTTTTGAAATTAGCAATAGCTAGTTACTTATACTTTTTCTGGGTGTGGTACTTCTCCCAACAATCCCCTATGTGGATACCAGATTTTTTAGTATAAGTATCGCAAGTATCACATCATATCACCTGTATGGCGGTATTCGATTCTTTTAGAATATTTATAATGTCGCGAATATGGCGGCATTTGTTCGATAAGCGTTAATCTATCCATATTTACTTGTAACAAGTATTATCATATTATCTTAAATGTTGAACAGATAAAAAATAAATAAAATGATTGTATTTCTTTCTCAAAACCGAGAAACTTTTGTATTTAACAGTTTTTTCTGAAGATGTGTTGTTTTCGAGCTCTATGGATATAGCATTTTCAAATGTACAATAGCGGATAAAAGTTTAAGACGAGAGGATAATGTAAAATATAGTTTAATCGTTTATAAATATTCCTTATATATTCATTTTTATTGTTATTATGATAGAACACTAATTATTGATCAGCATGGAATACAAATTTTATTTATCGTATTATTCCTTATTAATTAATTCATTTATTTTCTTTGACGCTTTGGTCTTAAGCTTTTGTCCGCTGCTGCACCTGTTATATATACTTACATCATATTTACCTATGTGTTTCCTTAAATATTCAGTATTTAAACTGGAATATTTAGAAATATTTTTCTATAAAGAACAAGATTATCAGCAATTTATCAGTCAAAGTTACTGTTACAATACCTATTTAATAATATCTTTAAAAAGATGTTCAAGTAATTATGACTTTCGAAAGTTATTGTAAGTAAAGAGCAATTAGAATACGTGATATTAAAATTGATGTACAGTTATACTACAAATTTAATTCTATTATACATAGTGTGTCATACATATAAAAAATTAAAAGGCGTTTTGTAACTGACAATGCATGGCATTTTAAAGTTTAGTGGAACAGTTCGTTCTCGTTTGTGAAACCAGAAAGACACTATTCCTCGTTTCTGGAGAAAAGCACAAGACAGGAAGCTGTTGCCTGAAGCGATTTTGGTGAACAGGAAACGTTTTGACGGAGCAATTCATGTCGACATATAAAAACTTCCACGACGTATCGTACGATGAATGAAATATTTCGAACTAAAAAAACTGCTGATAAAAACTGAAAAAATTATCAGCAAATTTAATCAGTAGCGAACAAAATAGAAGTTAAATAACTTTTTTTTTATTAAGCTATAAGATCCTATACGGGGTTATTAGCGACATGTACATTGCTGTGCATATCAACATTACGCTGTTACATTTAAATTTATATAAAATACGAAAGACTAGGTGCAAACCTTATGACTAAATATGGCTATAAGTATTGTTGATGTATAGGAAATTTATTTCTACCTGAAAACTCTACATGCTGAAATGATTTAGGGACGCGGTAGCCAGGTATTATACAAGGTATTGTTGTTCTCTTGTGCGATTCACACGTATGATCTCCATTCAAACAATAACAAAAGATGCACGCTTACGATCCTCATTCATCTTTTTTCATTCTCTACTCCATTCCCTCATCTATTTTCATCCTTCTTTTTCGCCATACATTTTTTCTCATTCTAATTCCTTAATCGTTCATTCTAGAATTTCTTTCATATGCAAACACACAAACAAACATACACATGTCAATAAACTTGCAATCACTCTCACACTGCTCTTAGCCGTAAAATACAGGGTGTACGCGCTAAGTTTTGTCACCACTTTTTAGGCATTTCCGGTGGTGCAATTAAAAAATGTTTCGGACAAATGTTTTTTAGTGTTAGATGATCTACATGTTCCCGTATTCCTAAATCTCAAAACATGCTTTTTGCGTAAAAAAGTCAATGTGACCTTAACTTTTTTAAATGACATTATATATTTCTGATGCCACAGAATTATTGCTGACGTCGAGACGAATTCAACCGCGTATTATACTATGACCTTGAAATGACCTTTGTTGGTGAAAAGAGAGAGAAGGAGGGAAAAGGGAGGATACGCGTTGTGCACAGCCAATGGTGTAAGGCTGTGAGGACGCGGCGTAATGCTGCGAGACCGTTTGTCTTTTGTTTTAGTAGTTTTTTTTTCCTTCCTCCCTTTATTAATTGTGATATTAACAGCGGCGGTGTGGTTGTGGTTGGGTCTGGTAGATTTGTTTTCCGTTTATATTAAGACTAATATTGGTACGTTTTATGTTTGCTCCACTATTTAAGAGTCATCTACAAATATATATATCTGTACGCAATTAACTTTGGATTAATAAAGATATATATATATAATAGCAGCAACCTTAAACTTGAAAATTTTGTAGAAACTTAATTTTAATGATGAGTTATTTCTTACAAAAAAATCTGGTTACATCAGATGTTCGAACTGCGATCCATTTTTGATGATACAGAGCTCTGCTCTTTGTGTTAGACTTTTCGTTGTCGCTGTAATTAGGGCGTCTCGGTTTATATCATTACAAGCAGTTGTTATGCAATTCCGAAGTTCTTTTCCACATTCATTAAAAAAAGATAGTATATCACAACTTTCTGTAATTGAAAACTTACTCATTCTAAAAGATCGAATCGCAATACGCTAAGCTAACCCGAAGTAATACTACCAATGAGCTGATTAGATTGATGACTGTAAAGCGTGCATACATAATATGGGAAGCAATGAAAGTAAACAAAGACGGTGTAACTATAGCGACAACGAAAAGTCTAATACACTGTTGAATTCGTCTAGACATCAGCAATAATCTCATAATATTAGAAACATATGGTGCTATTTAAAAAAGTCAAGATAAGCTTTTACGTAAAAAGCATTTTCTGTGATTTCAAGATTCAGGAACTTATAGATCATCCAACACTAAAAAACATTTGTCTAAAACATTTTTTAATTGCACTACCGGAAATGCCTATAAAATGGTGACAAAACTTAACGCGTACACCCTGTATAAAATATTTGCACTGTAGCCACGTTCTCGAGTTCTTTGCTGTTTGTATTGTGCTCGAGTCGTATAAACGCCACCGATATTTTTATTCAATAAATATATAGTCATTTTTTTCTTTTACACGAGTTTTTCCACATAAACTCTCAACAAGTATAATTGATGTTTTGCTAGAAATTTGTATACCTCTAACAGTAGTGTAGTGGCTGGTTTGCTCAAAAATTCACTTATTGGAAAGGAAGGGAAAAATCCTTTTTTATATAATTTCTGGATCAGTTCGTTTCTGGCATTGTCATATAGTGGGCATTGCCAAACATCATAGTGCTAACTTCAAAACGATTGTTTGCAATTGTCATATTGTTATTTTTATTGCCTGTTTGACTTCAATATACATATGTATATGTATATATGCAAATTACAATTGTTACATTTTATTTAAGTTACATATAAATTAATTTGAGTTTATAAAATTATTAAACATATAAATAAATATTGCTAGTATGCTAAAAAATAATTGATGACATTAGTTACTTTCAATCACATTAAATTAATTTTATAACCGTGGAATTGTCTTTGTATGGATATCTTCGTAAGATATAGAAACTCTAATACACTTCTTGTGCAACGTAAAAATTGTAACGATTTTCCATTACATTGTTAAATGCAACACATGATTTCAGGAAAATTTCATTTTTATATAAAATTATATATAAATTAATACTCAATTTTCGATAAAAAATTTAGCTTATGAGTTTAGTAAGCTTGTAGTTTCCACTCATTTATCAAATTTTATTCAGAAATTGAATATTCGGTTGATTTCAACTTCTAATCTAAGGAATTCTTCTAGGTTTGGGAGAAGATACAATAGTAGGTCTTTTACCACACTTGACTTGGATTTAACTTCAAATTTTCATCTTTCTCGGTCTATGCAAAATATCAGACACTAATTTCATGTCTTTCGACGAAGTTCAAAATTGGTTGAATGAATTCATTTCGTTATCCAATCTTTCTTTCGAACAGGAATCTTTGATCTATCAATGATTTTAAGTATAGCCAAATAATAGCGATTACATTTGAAGCTAGTTAAAAATTCGATTTTGTTGAAAATAAATACTTACTTAATTAAAGAGAAAAGGGTGGATCGTTTATTGGTACACCTAAAAGTAAATCCAAATTTATTTAACTACGTTTGCACGAAGAAGCTGGAGTATACAGTAGCAGATAAAAGTTAAAAACCAAAGGGTTGAAGAAAGTAAATCAATTAATTAATAAGAAATATCAGTATAAATAAAATTTGTATTCTATGCCAATCAATGAATAATGTTCTATCATAATGACAATAAAAATGAATACAGTAGTTGACGAAAGTTTAAAACCAAAGGTCCAAAGAAAAGAAATTAATTACTTAATAAGAAATATCAGTATAAATAAAATTTGTACTCTATGCCAATCAATGAATAATGTTCTACCATAATGACAATAAAAATGAATACAGTAGTTGACGAAAGTTTAAGACCAAAGGTCCAAAGAAAAGAAATTAATTAATTAATAAGAAATATCAGTATAAATAAAATTTGTATTTTATGCTAATCAATCATAATGACAAAAAAATGAATAGATAAATAATATTTGCTAACCACAAAATTATGTTTTGCATTGTCCTGTCGTCTTAAACTTTTGTCCGCTACTGTATGCAGCCCAGGATTAAATACGTTTATGAAGTTATGAGTTTGAGCTATAAATCGTATCCGGCCACGATTTATGTTATTCGGAAGTAGTATACCATGATATATGTGTAATTATGTTGTATGAATAGTTCATTAGTAAAGTTAAATACTTTTATAAACGTGAGATATCGGCAACTTCACAAATTTTTTATAGTTTTCATAAATATTATAAAATTAGAATATAAATTTTCTTTTCTTAAATAAACCATTAATTTTTGTACATACAGTAGTGAACAAAAGTTTAAGACGAGAGGACAATGTAGAAGATAGTTTTATGGTTTGCAAATATTGTCTGTACATTCTTTTTTATTGTTATTATGGTACTTTATGGTAGTTTACTACTTAATTCTATTTATTGATTAGCATAGAATGCAAATTTTGTTTATCATGCTATTCCTTATAAATTAGTTAGTTTAATTTCGTTGACTCTTGGGACTTAAACTTTTGTCCGTTATTGTACTTATGAAAAGCTAGGGTAAATTTTCTTTTTTATTATATTCAAGAGATAAATTTCTATGAAATATTTTTAAAAATAAATATATATATATAAATATTTTTTTTTCTATGAAACATCGCTTTTATCGTTAATTTTATCTATTCTAATTGAACTAATAAATACTATCGTTATAGCAATTTGTATTAATAAAAATTCTTGTTTAATTACTCTTTTCAGTGTAACCTTATCAATTATAAAATTATACCGTTAATAATATAATAATATAACAATAATATAACCAAACGTAAATTTTAATGCATTTGGATGAAATTTAAATATGTAAAAATGAATAGAATGCATGATATGCAAAACTGAACGAAGTATCCCAAGTATACTATTAGTTCTAATATTTAGAAGGGGAACCAAAGTTTTGCTTACAAAAATATGAATCCGCATATAAAAGCTCGCACTCTAGTTACGAAAGTTTCGACAGAATAAAGCGAACAAAATTGCTATTAAACATTACCTTTACTTTCTAAACTTCCTACTTTATTCCTGCAACGACATGATACAAACAAAAACAAAAGCGAAAATGAGTTTTACTTTACGTTGAGGTAAAAAATATTTATTTGTACCTGGAAAACTCTACATACTAAAATCATTCGGAAATAACGGATTCCCTCACCCTAACTTTTTTACGTCGTCTTCTTAGGGTTTGGTGATGCGTTTAATACAGTCAGGTATAAATGTGCACACTGTCGCCGCGCTTGCAGTTTTTTTAGGTTCCTATTGTGCGCCCGTCTTATAGACACCACCGACACGTTTTTTATTTTTTACATAACCCTTCAACACTTTAACGATCAGCCACCGAACGGGGAGATCTCCCATTTTTTCCTTGGTAAAGCACTGCCATTGTCTCTATCTGTGTCCATAATTATGAAAATGGTCTGAGTCAAAATTAAAAAAAAAATGAGTTTATCAATTATTTTTGTGAATTAGGCTTTAGTAACTCTAACGCCATCCTGTGTATTTACATATCTATATATGTATATATAAATGAATGTGTGTCTGTCTGTCTGTCTGTCTGTACTCGATAGATTCAAAAATCATACATCCAATCGCCGTGAAGATTTGGGAAATTATTAAGTATATCCCCGGGAAGGTTTTTGAAAATTTTTTTTTAAATCAGAGTTGGGGTTCTAGGTGCTCCCGAACAAATATCCCAAAAATATCAAAATAACATTTAATTAGTAATATTTGTTAAAAGTGTAACCATGAATAAATTGAAAAATTAAATTTTTACTTATGAAATTTACTCATAGAATTTACTTTTATAAAACAAAGTATTTATATATTAAGGAATAGGTATACATAAAAAAAGAATTTGAAATTGCAGAACTCAGAGGGAAATAGATTTGGGAATATTTGTATCACTTTATCAATAAAACTCGGCAAAAGTTGCTGGGAATAATAGTAACTATTTTTGCAAATTTTACTCACTAAGTCCGAAACCCGTCAAATTAGGGTCCCGTAAACCTAGTAATATATAATTTTTATTTTTTGTTTCACCTAATTAATGTATGTTTACTCTGATTACGTTCTTGTTTGTAAAACCATGTAAGCAGCACGTACTAACATTCCAATCTCGAGTAATCCTTTTTAATAAAGGCTCTTAAGTAAAACTTGTGCTCCTTATTTTAGTCCAACAATTTCACACCACATTATTTTAAACTAAATTAATTTAATGTAATTTTCACGATATTGTCAAAAATGAACCATTAGATAGTGGTTGTTATTTCAACATTATATGGAATTCATTTAGTGTTAATTATGAAAGTGGTTTAAGTCAAAAATGTAAAAAAATTGAGTTTATCAATTATTACAAATCAGTCGACGACTATAGTGATAACGATGGTAACACATTCTTTGAACGAGAAATGCAAATTTACTCTTGTGAATTTATGAAAAATGAACCGTTACATTGTATTAACCATTTTGCCATGTTAAATTAATTTCCATTATACACAACCACTAGACCAGTAACGGAAGAAAAACATAAAGATATTATGTTTACTACCCTACATCCCTCCAGTTTTTCAAGAACATTTTAAGAATCTCAAAACTCATAATGATAAAAGCCTAAAATGATAAAAATGGATTACTTTTCAAAAATAATTAATAAATGTTCATGAATTATTTCATTCAAATTATTTTTTCTAATAATACTCGTAGTTTCTTATTGCTTTAAGTCATTTATAGATTATTCAGTTAATTTTGAAAATGGTCTAAGTCAATTCAAACTTTAAAAACATTTTCGTATGAGATTCACACAAAATTTCACATTCATAATAAATTTTCATTAATCAAGGCTAATAAAATTCTAAATTAAAATGTTGCATAATATAAAAATATTTTTTAACTTATTCAAATGTAATCCATTAAATATCTCGAAACAAGAAATATATGACTTAGACCACTTTTATAATTATGGGCACATTTTGCGTTTTATTATTAGTTAATCTTCAACTAGTGTTGTTTACGATTCATCAAACTCATTTTCTGCTTTTCCAAAGTACAATTTTTAATCAATTCGACACTGATCCAAGACTAACTAATAACAGAAGTAAATAGAATCAACGGTAGTGCTTCGTCGAGGAAAGAATGGAAGATCTTGTTCGGTTGGCTTACAAGGGAACACCGCGAACTGTAATTCACGGATTTGAATGAAACTTTGTGGGATTATAGAGTGATCCAAGACAAGAATAACGGTATGCTTCATTTGGGCCCAATCGACCTTTAAGGGTGTGAAAATTAACCCCAAAGTGAAATCGACACTTCCACTTTTCCGCGTATATCTCTTAAAGTACTAGAGATACAGAAAAATGTTTTGAATAAAAGTTTAATGGTATAATGAGTGCAATAATTTTACCTTAAGAAAATTTTTTGAAAAGTCTTCCTTGTTGAAATAGTACATACTCTGTCACGTTATAAACTGTGTAATAAGCCTGCTATTATAAGATGTGCTTGGTATCAAAAGTATCTATGTAGAGAACATTTTTTTTATGAACATCACCTCTGTGAAAGCTGTGACGAGGGAAATACATGTATATTCGTATTCAAAGTAGAATAAAATGCTAAATAAGTATGAAATCAATGTTTATACATGTATTGGGTTGGCAACTAAGTGATTGCGGATTTTAAATAAGAATGAAAATTCAAAATTTTTACTTTAATAAATTAGGTATTGTCCGTTTTTTGTCGATGACCTTTTGCCATCTTTCAGACAGCATTATAATTCCATGTTCATAAAACTTCTAATTTTTACCAGCAAAAAACTGAATTAAATGAGATATTACATTATTGGCATCATTAAAAATTGTATCATTTAAGTAGTTCTGCATGGAATAAAATAAATAAATAAAGCCTTTCTTCAAGGCTTCATTTCCAATACAATATGCTTGCAATGCGTTCCTGCCTTTTCAAAAATAATACAATAAAATATGTGTGAAATTCGCGTTTTCTTCTTCAATTTTTAAATTGAGATAAAAACGAAACTATACGTATAAATAATCGATAAAATTGTCTTACTAATTAATGGTGGAAGTTCAAACAACAAGGAAATAATATAAGTTAAGTGCTTTGAACACGTTGACAAAACGAAAGAATGTGCTAAAACCATCTATCGACAAAATCAGCGATCACTTAGTTGCCAACCCAATATTTCAGTGCAACGAAAGGAATTGTGAGATAATAAACAATGTTTAGGTACAATAGTAATTTTAAGTCGTCTAGGGTGTAATCATAATCAAAGGAAAAATATTCGATGTGGAATAACTCCAATTGCTTGTTCTAATAATAATACGCGGAATCTTATGCACAAATTCCACACCACGAGTTTGACTCGTGACTTTTGTTTATGGCACAAACTTTTTACCACGTGTCAGACTCGTGGTTATAGGCCAAAGGGTTAATACTATAAGGTGCTATTTACGAAAATATTGGACAAATGTTACTATCTATGGAATATCAACGTAAATATAGGGAAAATCCGTACCTTCTATCCATTTATCTTCTAAACTTAATGCGGCCGGCTACTTTCTGAATATATACTGAATATATACGCAATATAGCGCAATGTATGCGATATGATATCAATTTTCATATAATATTTTATATATTGCTATTTTTATGTTATCATACTCGTAAGCGTCATATATTATGACTTTTAACGAGAAAAAAAATCCGAGTATGTAACTTACTGTGTGTTGGGCCGAAATCACGCGCGCGGTGTACGTACGTCATATATTTAGATAAGTTGATGTTGCATAGTAAAAATAATATACACGGTTGAGTTCAGAATAAAATACGTAATATTTTTAATTATTATGAAAATGTAAAAATTGTTTAAAATAACGTAAGAAAAATTTTTTTTTTTAACAAGCAAGACTTTTCAAAATATTTTCTTACAGTAAAATTATAGCGCTTGTTATACCATTAAACTTTTATCTAAAACATTTTTCTCAGTCTCTAGTATTTTAAGAGATATACGCGGAAAATTGGAAGTGTTGATTTCATTTTGGGGTTAATTTTTACACCTTTAATGGACGATTGGACCCAAATGAAGCATACCGTTGTTTTTGTCTTGGATCACTTTATAATCCCATAAAGTTTCATTCGAATCCGTGAATGACACTTCGCGGTGTTCCTTTCTAAGCGTTAAGATGCTTGAAGAAAATTCAAGAAGCTGTTCCAGAATTACCGGCAACGTGTGTAGTAGACTGAGCATTCAATTTCATTTTTGATTACATAACATTAGATTTCATTGACGTAAATTCGGTCTGCTGGTGACATCAAATTTATTTGGCAACAATTAGTTCGAATACCTTTCGTTTAACCAGAACAATGCTACGACCTGTCCATTATACCCATTCACCGGGAACAAAACCGTTTTAATTCCGAAACATCTCCGCATTGTGTGGTAAATTAGTCAAAGAAATCTCATCTGTCAGATTGAATTATAGTGATACATCCATGATTTATTCATCCAATTAAAATACGCGTAAAGAAGAAATTCTCGTTTCAATTATAATAAACGTAATTTATCTGAATTAATTTCATAGATAAAATATTGTAGATGATAACTAAAGTTTTTCTATTAGTTTATTTAATATATTTATTAAGTTTGCAATGATTATAAATTATGTTTGCATACAATATGTGTAATACAGTAGCGGATAAAAGTTTAAGATGAAAGAACAATGTAGAACTTAGTTTTATGGTTTGCAAATATTGTCTGTACATTCATTTTTATTGTTATTATGGTAGAACACTATTTATTGATTAGCGTAGAATACAAATTTTATTTATGCTGTTATTTCTTCTTATTTAATTAATTTGTTTTCTTTGTCCCTTTGGTCTTAAACTTTTGTCCTCTACTGTACATATGTATATATAATACGTTCTGACTCACAAGTTATCTCATTATTGTTGTAAGTAATAATTTGTTCGTTATAGGATGTACAGTAGCGGATAAAAGTTTAGGATGAAAGAACAATGTAGAACTTAGTTTTATGGTTTGCAAATATTGTCTGTACATTCATTTTTATTGTTATTATGGTAGAACACTATTTATTGATTAGCACAGAATACAAATTTTGTTTATTGTGCTATTTCTTATAAATTGGTCGGTTTAATTTTCATGACCCTTTGGTCTTAAACTTTTATCCACTACTGTATATAAAATTTTCTGTGACCTAATCGTTTGGACTACCCGATATATCTACATGGGAGATCTCAGTATAAGAATTTTTGCGGAAAAAATAAATCGAATGCTATTCCTTTCAAATTAGTTAATTTAATTTCGTTGACTCTTTGGTCTTAAACCTTTGCCCGCTACTGTATATAAAATTTTGTATAACCTAATCGTTTGGACCACCCAGTATATCTACGTGGGAGATCTCAGTGTAAGAATTTCTGCGGAAAAAAGAAATCGAATGCTATTCCTTTCAAATTAGTTAATTTAATTTCGTTGACTCTTTGGTTTTAAACTTTTGCCCGCTACTGTATATAAAATTTTCTGTGACCTAATCGTTTGTACCACCCAGTATATCTACGTGGGAGATCTCAGTATAAGAATTTCTGCGGAAAAAAGAAATCGAATGCTATTCCTTATAAATTAGTTAGTTTAATTTCATTGACTCTTTGGTCTTAAGCTTTTTCCCGCTATTGTATATAAAATTTTCTGTGACCTAATCGTTTGTACCACCCGGTATATCTACGAATTTCTGCGGAAAAAAGAAATCGATAGAGCTTATTTCAGAAATTATTATCTCCTTTGACGTTTCGACAAAGAAAACATGCATACGTGTACTTTATCGATTTCGGTGGTTCGTATATAAATCATCCTGTTCGGAGCACAGTTGAAGTTACAGCGTTATGTAAAAGTCCAGCTACCTAAAGGATGTTTTATCGCTGAACTCTAGATTCACAAATCAATCGAAACGTTATAGCTGGTTCTGATAACTTGAAAATTAAAATACACAGTTACTCCCTCTCTCGCATTCGTACAGTTGGCCTCAACGTCGTCAACATTTGAATTATTGTGACTTCGGAAAAAAATATCGCACAGTAATCGTTTTGAGCTTGTTTTAAAGGCTGAACCTTCTACTTTTACACGTTTAAATTCAATTTCCCCCAAGATTTCTCTGCGTCGTGAAAAAGAGGAATGTTTTCTTAAAAAAGATCGTACGAATTCAAACTGCTACGAGAGATTAAGAAAATTTTTTACTAACTTGAAACAACAATTATAACGAAGATCAAAATTTTCTCTTTGCAATGATCTATTTAAACGTTGACGTTCGATTTTTTGTCACTGTTTTATGATATTTTGAATGAGGAATGTTTCGTCGAATTTAACATGTTTTTACACAAAACCAGACGAAACAGCCCTCATTCTAAACGTCATAAAACAGTGACAAAAAATCATTCACTGCAAAGAGAAAACTTTGATCTTTATTATAATTGTTGTTTCAACTTTGTAAAAAATTTTCTTAATCTCTCGGAGCAGTTTGAAGTCGCGCAATCTTTTTGAAGGAAACATTCTTCGTTTTTGCAACGCAGACAAATCTTGGAGAAAATCAAACTTAAGTGTGTTAAAGTAGAAGATTCGACCTTTAAAACAAGTTCAAAATGATTACTGTACGACCTCTTTTCACGAAGTTACAATAATTCAAATGTTCACAATGTTTTATCTCAGAAAAAATGGAAGAAAATGAAAGAATGATCACGTGTATGTAATCGAAAAGGTCGTAGAGTCTTCAAAAAATATGTGATGAAATTTACAATGGAAATGTTTATAAAAGTAGATAAAATTAGTCATTTTAATTGATTAACAAATTCAGTATTAAATAACCTGAATTTATTCAATGTTGATATAAACGTGCGATTTTCATTTTACCATTTTCCTTAATTTATTCACTAGTTAACAAAGAATTTCCAAATTTTTTAAATGTTATATATTTTCCGTATGTTGTTTATAAATTTATATTGATCTCTTAACACTATATATGCAAATGTGCCTTTCCAAAATTGAAAAATCTGCCAAAAACACAGCAATTCGACTGTAACTGTAATGTGCCCCCAGCAAAGAATAAAATTTTTACCTCTATGTCGTGTTTATGTTGAGTTACGCATTAAACGTGTCCAACAGGAGATGAATAACTCTATAACTATCTATATTTCACTCACAAACCCTTCCTTAGCTCTAATATAAACTCGATGGGACTTCCATTCAAAAATGGTCTACTAGCAATTCGTGAATTACTCATAAACGGTTTGCGAATAATCTGATCCGTATAAAGGAGATGTTAACACTAGGATTACCAACAATTAAAGCGTACTTATTTGCATGAAAAAGATGAAAATGAAAATTACATGAAAAATTACCTAATACATATAAGAAAATTCTATAAAATGATTTTTGTAGAACGGAACATGGAATTCAGGTGTGAAAAATAAAAGTGAAGCGATTAAAGTATTAATAAAAGTATATTTAAAACAATTTAACAATACAAACTTAAACGGCTTTACAACTTAACAACTTCAACACTCTTTCTACGTGCACAATTAAAACCTTTCTTTCACATTAGTCAAACACTTTCTGCTTCACCGTCCAATACATTTTGCCACGCGCTCGCATTTTCCCCGTCATATATTCTTCCAAACACTCGTTTCCTTTCATTCTAATTGTCAACCTTTCTCACTCGATGCGTTCGGTCATGACCACCCAGAATTTCTCAGTCGCAACGTTTTCTCAAGTTCTCATCTTTCACGCCTTAGAAACATTCGAGCCCAAACATTCTGCGTTCACACGACAATCGCCCAACTCAAGTACTCTTCCGACTTTTCCAGCCTTGCATCCGCTCGATCACATTCCTACATATTAGTTTGTCTTGAACTAGTGTTGAATTTGTTAAAAATAGTACTCTGGAAGAGTAAAAAATACATTTGATGAATTGTGAACAACACTGGTTCAAGACTAACTAACAACGAAAGTAAATGGAATCAATGGCAGAATAAAGAATGGGAAACGTCCCTATTCGGTTGGTTAAGTGTTAAGATTTTCAATTAATAATATATTTATAGGAAAATTCTATATAATGATTTTAGTAGAGCAAAAGATGGAACTCAGATGTGAATAAATAAAAGTGAAGCGATTGAAATATTAATAAAAGTATATTTTAAACAATTTAACAATAACAATTTAAATGACTTTACAACTTAACAACTTCACAATCAAAACCTTTCTTTCACGTTAGTCAAACACTTTCTGCCTTTACCGTCAAATACTTTCTGCCTTGCGCTCGCATTTTCCCCGTCATATATTCTTCCAAACACTCGTTTCCTTTCATTCTAATTGTCTACCTTTCTCACTCGATGCGTTCGGTCACGACCACCCAGAATTTCTCAGTCGCACTGTTTCCTCAAGTTCTCATCTTTCACGCCTTAGAAACATTCGAGCTCAAACATTCTGCGTTCACACGACAATCGCCCAACTCAAGTACTCTTCAGACTTTTCCAAACTCGCATCCGCTCGATCGCATTCCTACATACATAAAATACAAATCTTTATTTATACCTTCTGCAAAAAATCATAGTAAATTCTAGAATCCTTACCACACTGAATTTATAAGGTTGCTGTGGATAATCACCGATTGATCATTTCGACTACTCTGCTAAATCTAGTGTTAAACGCGCACAACGAATCAATTCTTTTCAGATATAATCCACGGAACCAACTCAAAGGTGATGAAGTGATGGCGCTCATGAGACTTCCGCCTCTATTTGCCTGTTCGAAGCCTCGCAGGCTGCGCTATACATATAAAGCAGAGATGACGAACTGGCGACTCGCGAGCTGCATTTACATGACCTAATTCTGAATATCTCTAACGCTTTATATTCTGAACGTGGTAGAAAATATAAATAAAGGTGTTTCTCTTCTTCGTTAGGTATTTCTCAGCTTTCCTTTATTCCAAACTGTATACATGTATTATGAATAAAGTTAAGAGAGAGGGTGGATCTAGCATTACCTGGGTAATCTTAGTACTATCCACAATATGACGGGTGAAAATGAGCTTACAAATTCAGGCAGTTATAAAGGTAAAATAAGAAAATGTTAAAACGAAGTCTTTAACACTAGACTGCCGGAGTGAGTCAATTTGACTCACTTGTGATTTTGTCAAGTTCAAGTATCATGTGAAAGGAATAGAAGTAAGTGTGTTTGTGCTAAATGTAATAAAAATATCTGTGGAAAATGTATTTTAAAAACAGCATATATATGTAAAAACTGTTTTGAGCAAACTTTCTTAAAAATAAAGTTTTATTTTTTTTTTAAACTTCAATTTTCATATTTGAGTCAAATTGACTTATTTCAGGCAAAATAGGTATATACCCAACATCCGGCAATGTAGTGTTAATCATTTGCATTCCTTTATCAAGTGTGACATCAGTTTTTATCACAGTAACTCCTACGTTGAGTCACATTCAACACTTTTAACGCTCCATGGGTCAAATTTTTGTTTTAGATATAAAAAAAATTGATGGAACCGAAAATCAACAACTATAATCCTATATATGCAGATGAAAAAGAAAAGAAAAAGAAAAATTTTCCAGTTTAAATAATTTTATTACAATAAATTCACTGTATGACTTTCAGGTAACTTCAGGTTATTTCAGGTTGATAGTACTAGCATGAATATTGGTATTGGATGCCTCAGAGATATTATAGAATTAATATGCATACACCATCTCATACAAAAAAACTAAAATTATTTGATAAAATGTTAATAAATTTGCATGTGAACTGAAAGTTATACTGGCCCATACAGGGTTAAACTACCAATTTAAATATGGACACGATGTGGACACATCTTATTGTTTTTTACGTTAAACACTCAAGTGGTGGAGGAAATATATTTTTTGAAGACTTGAAATCTCTTTAGTGAACGCGAATATTTTGTACAAAGAATAAATTATAAAGGAAAGAAGAAAACCTGTTTTGTACGAAAACGTTGCTCTCGAAAGACTTACCGACCTTATTGAATCGCCTTGTGTAACGAGAAGGTTTGCTCTTGATGAGGTTGATGAAGTTGCAATCGAGATTGTTCAGGTGATAAAATTTGAACGACAGAGTTGAGTTGTTTAGTTTAATGTATATGCTTCGCTGGTCTACGTGCTTGTCTTACAGTGCTTTCAATTGCCCGGTATTTGTACGAAAAGGGACGGCTAGCCCTAACCAATCACCGTTGTTTAAAGGTATTGTAGGAAGGGAGGGCTCGTCAGCTCATCCCTTCTACCGAGGACACGCGACTTGGACAGGTATAGGGTCGTGATTGTATATACATACCTCTACCCTAATTTAGAACGTAACAAAACACATTCGAACAAGACAGAATTCTACTAGCATTCGAACAGAACTCACCAGCAAGCATTTGAACACAACACGATTCACTTAATCCAAATTAAATCAAGTGTAAGATAAAGTGTCATTAACCCTAGAACTCCTGAGCCTCAATCTGTTACGCGAATTAATAAGGCGGGGGGAGGGGTTCCTCGAATCCATACTTCTTTTTACACATTTATTCTGGAAAAAGTTGTTTTTTGGAAAAGTTTTTGCAATGTTAGGATATCCTATAGTTTATAAACAAGACAGCATATGTTTTTGCGTTCAATTTGTATTGATTTATGTATATTTATAAAATTAAATACTATTATAAAACAGTATAGTAACGTGCAGCTAGTTTGAACGTGATTCTTCTGATTCTCCTGATAAACATGAATGGCAGAGTATAGTATTAAATGAATGTTTTCTGCAAACATGGTTTTTGCATTTGTAACAACTTTGCATTCATTTTAATAAACTATTTTATGCGTCTGCTTTTAGCCTCCAGTATACACTGATAACATCTTCCCCTTTTTGTCGGTTCTGTATCTTTTGGTATTTTAGTTCGTAGTGTCTTTTCAGTCAAAGTTCTCAATTAGTTACATAGTTTCATTCTTCGTTCTGTAATTTTTATTCTTTGGAGAAAAGGAGAGCGTAAGGGTCCACTTCGCGTGATCCCCAGCGCACCGTGGCGTATTATCATCACGGCGCATAGTCAGTTATATTTCTCTTATGCTTACTAATTTTTTACACATAGCAGCGGGAACTTCTTGATATTAAACTTAAATGTGTATACAATAATAAATAATTTTAAGAGAATTTTTTATGAAAGGGAAATTGTTGGAAATTCGTATCCTAACGAATAAACAAAAATCAATCGCCTCGAAGAAATATTTATGTAAGGTCGAGCTATCGGCTGAGGAGGTTCCGGGAACGGGTCAAGTGGTTTTCCTTACCACGCTGTGCGTAAGAATTAGAGGACCCTAACGAACTGTGTCCTTTAGCCTTTTTCTATTCATTCGAGTCTTGCCTCTCGCTGTGTAGAGATCAGGTTTAGAAAGCGATATACCTTCCCATAGAAATAAAGTCTAGTAAAATCTTAAGTGAACAGTTATCATTATTTTATTCCTTTCAATCCATAATCTCCAATAGAAATGATTCTAATTTAAGGTTTTTTAATTTGTGGGTTCGAGGACCCCCCCGCCCCCCTTAGGAGTTCTAGGGTTAATCATTGAACCAGCCAACCCTAGAAGATACAAGTTGCGTTGGACATCGTTACGCCCGAACAATTAGTATCAAACTTACGTGTTTTGTATGTCGGTTTAGCTGCGAGAACAATGCGTTGCTCTCGAAAGACTTCCCGACCTTATAGTAATCGCCTTGTGTAGCGAAAAGATTTGTTCTTTGATAATGAGTGTAAGAAACTGCAAAATAACTGAGAACTGGGTCACGACTCGCCGTTCGGACGGTTAACATAGAAGTGCCGGGACCGTCGACGACGGTCATCCTCTCCGAGGGCAACATAGCCCTCCCCACTCCGTGACCAGGTCCCTTCCGCGAAAGGCCCTATCTTTTTAGTGACGCAATGTCGCGTCGCATGCCTTTCCTAACTTTCCCACGCATTCTATAACAATTCATCCCTCGGCGCCCGACGGCTAAGTGTCCTTCCAAACACAAACCGTCCCGTGGCGTCTTCGGGTTTCATTCGTACAGTTTACAACATTTCTAACCAGACACACACCAGACATCTAGTTATAAATATCGTAATAGCCGATGCCACGGCCCTAACATTGTCGGCGACCACCCGCTGCCTGTCGTCCTGTACTCCGGTGTCCCATTTTCGCCTGTGCCCGGTGCAGGTAGTCTTACATGAGGTTGATAATGTTGCAATCGAGAGTTGTTTAGGTGATAAAATTTGAACGACAGAATTGAATTATTTAGTTTTGGTGGATACTAATTGTTTGGGCGTACTGATACCCAACGCAACTTGTATCTTCTAATGGCTGGATTGAATAATTAACGACACCCTTTTTTCATATTATCAAATTTATTTCAAACTAGTACTGCGATCAAGGGTCTGTGGGCGAGTGATCTGGTCGGATGCTTACAAGGATCTATCGCGTGCGGTAAAAATGCTTATATCTCGAGTAATCGGATGTTGGTAGATATCTTGTTGGTAGATCGAATGTGGCTGGATGTTTATAGATATTTTGGGTGGTTGAATGTTTATGTGATTTCTCGCGTGGTCGAATGTTTGCGTGATGAATGTTTAGAGACATCTCAAATGATCTGTGATATCTCGCCGATATCCTTAGCTTACAACACCATCACTATCGAATGTTTGGAGATATCTCGAATAATCGCAGTAAGTATTCTGGTTAAAATTAAAGTTAACACGTTGAGCCCGGCGCCGACTTTGCAGTCCTTTTCGTTCAGCCAGCAGCCGGCGAGCGATACAAATTTGTAGGGTATCGCTGAGAGATAAGGAATTATTCTTTGTTGCGCTAATTTCGACGCCTTTTAGGTGTACGTGTGATTCTGTTCACTATATTTTCGTATGATGTATAAAAAAAGTCACGTACGTACCTTCGACAGGCGATCAATTGGAAAAGACCTACCGAAGTGTACAGATTGTACAGGGCGCACATAGAGTTTAATAATTTTTAAAATTAAACGTTGTGCACTTCGAGTGGTAACTTATACACTCGAATATTTGAGGTTGATGCAGGTACAGTACAAGAAATGATTGATATTTTTAGATATAAAAAGACTGAATATATTTGTATTACACGAGCGTGGTTGAACGTTACTGTTTAATGTATTTTTACAAAAAATCTCTCGCTGGAGGGATGTTATGCGCTTATATAAAGGTGTCAGGAGTGGGGTGTTTGGTTCCCTTTTTGGGGTGGGAGATATTGTTGACTGTCGAAAATGTTTCCAGCGACTTCAGGTATATTTTGTTTCATCGGTCGAAAGTAAAATGTATCGAGGATAACCTTAATCGCGTAAACTACCTGAAATTTTTAAGGAAGCCAGGCCAAATCGAAGGAACATAGAAAAAATGGGAAAAACCCGAAACTGGCATGGCAATAAGTACGTTTGCTAAAAAGGGTATTATTTAGCCTTAATAATGCTGTCTCCAAATATACCCTTGAAAATATAAAATGAATGTTGTTACAACGTAACACAGATTGTTCGTAAAAAGAAAGTTGAGTTTAGTTTTGAAAATAGTTATTGCCCATAACATTGAGCATGTCGGAAAGAGAAGAAGATAGTGACACGTCAAGTGAAATATTTTTATCTTCCAAACGTCGCAGAGTAGTATGGTTGTCATCATCAGAAGATGATAATTCATTAGACGGACCGATGCCAGCCAAACGAAAATTCTAATGCCGGTCCCCAGGGACCGGCGCCGGGCTCAACGTGTTAAGGGCTTGCAAAATTGGTAACTTTATGTGTATGAGATTTTTTCAAAACTTATTCTCAAATACTTCCGCGCGAACAAAGTTGCGGGCAATGTATAAAGCTAGTAATGTATAAAAAATAATCCTTGAAAAGTGAAGATTATAATACATAGAGAATAAAATAAATAAATTCCTATTTAAATTTTATTTTTAAAGGTATGAATTTACATAAAAATTTGCGGTTTAGTTAAATATATCCATTCGATATTCGATACTATATGTCATAGTAGCAGAAAAAGAGAGGATTTCATGTGAAATCTGTTAGTTGCTCCCTAACGAGATCATGTGAAGGGTTCCACCTGCGAACAGCGCTGGTTTCCGACGAAAGATTCACGCGTGAACGCATTTAATTTTAGGCCCTGCTGTCCGTATAGCTCTCTTTTACAATTCTCTGAATTCCAACGTGCTTCGGCAACTTTTTGTGTTCACATTGTTTTCTCAAATCAGTTGTGAACATACGTTTAGTAATAAAAAAAAAACGTCCATTAATCTCTTTTTAACGAATATTACATATTAATATTGCATATTCAAAAATTTTCCAATTCTTTCCATAACTCAATTTGTATTGTAAATTTTCTCAAATCAGTTGTGAACTTACGTCTAGTAATAAAAAAAAACGTCCATTAATTTCTTTTTAACGAATATTACATATTAATATTGCATATTCAAAAATTTTCCAATTCTTTCCATAACTCAATTTGTATTGTAAATTTTCTCAAATCGGTTGTGAACTTACGTCTAGTAATAAAAAAAACGTCCATTAATTTCTTTTTAACGAATATTACATATTAATATTGCATATTCCAAAATTTTCCAATTCTTTCCATAACTCAATTTGTATTGTAAATTTTCTCAAATCGGTTGTGAACTTACGTCTAGTAATAAAAAAACGTCCATTAATTTCTTTTTAACGAATATTACATATTAATATTGCACATTCAAAAATTTTCCAATTCTTTCCATAACTCAATTTGTATTGTAAATTTTCTCAAATCGGTTGCGAACTTACGTCTAGTAATAAAAAAAACGTCCATTAATTTCTTTTTAACGAATATTACATATTAATATTGCATATTCCAAAATTTTCCAATTCTTTCCATAACTCAATTTGTATTGTAAATTTTCTCAAATCAGTTGTGAACATACGTCTAGTAATAAAAAAAACGTCCATTAATTTCTTTTTAACGAATATTACATATTAATATTGCATATTCAAAAATTTTCCAATTCTTTCCATAACTCAATTTGTATTGTAAATTTTTAGTATCTGATGTTTTATTATCATTGAACGTATTAACACTAAGTTTACGGGATCCGTCAATTTGACGAGTTTTTGACTTCATGAATAAAATTTGCAAAAATAATTTCTGTTATTCCTAACAATTTTTGCTGAGTTTTATTGATGAAACGATACAAATATGCCCAAATATATTTTCCTCTCAGTTCTGCAATTTCAGATTCTTTTTGATACATACCTACTCATTAATATATGAATATTAGAAATAGATATACAAGAAATGTCCGTAAATCTAGTGTTAATCCTTTGGGTACATTTGACGAGTGAGACTCGTCATCTGCTTACTTGGGCGAAGTTACGGTGGACGACTCTGACTTGTCATTTGAATTTAAGAAGTAGGCGTTGATGTTTGATGCCAGTGGACGTTGGTCGCAAACAATTGCCTGATATTTTGTTTCATTTATATATTTATTTATATTTTGTAACTAAAATGCTGTTTCAAAAATATATTTCTATCGCCAATATAAGTATATTTCAGATAAAATGTATTATTTTTACATATTAATCCATATAGCGACAAATTAAATCCGTCCCATGGGCATAAAAATGTTCAAATAATTCAGTACTCAAAGGGTTAATGATGTCACCAGGAACTTATGAACGAAGATAAAGGCTTTGATATTTTAGTAAACTCAAATTTTTGCAGAAGATGTACAATTCCTTTTCATTGAAGGATGCTACAGTTTCATGTAATTTATTTAAATTTCCATAAGATCATAATTACAACTTATTTATACTGTTTTCTAAGCAAACATAAGAACATGGTCATTTTTTTCAGAATTTATCTAATTCCAACTAACAAATGAATCAATTTTCATAAAAAATCCTTGTTTTCTCACGTCTGATCTATTTAAAATCTTGTAAACATATAAAGATCTTCACTTTTTTATTTATATGCATATTATAATAGAAAAACAAGCTGTTATGCAATTTTGTAATTAAATTTATGTAAGAAATACTTTATTAAACTTAAAACACCACATACATATCAAATGAATGATTGAAGTAATTTAATAATGTGACGTATAAAGTATAGAGTGGAACAAAACGAATACATTTACTTTAAATTAAAAAAATAAATTAATAAAGATTAGGATATTATACAATGAAGTAGAATATAAAAAAGATTTTGGTGTAAAATAGCGCAAATGGTAAACAAAATGTTAATAATTGTGCATGATACCTTTCTAAATGTCGTTTAAAAAATATAAATTAATCAAACTTGTATTATCTTGTCATTTCATTCCACTGTTCCCTCTGTATGCAAATAAGTTAGGAATAATTCTGAAGTAATTTCCTTTCAGATCACCGTATACAAATGAAATTTCACTTGTCCCATTTATCATCTACAAGTCGTATAATTCTTTCGAGTTATCACCATAACTTTCGAATTTATTGTCCGGCTTTCTCGTCTGTGGAAGCGCGCTCCGTGCAAAAAGAAGGTACAAAATGTCAACGAGCCTGCTTTATCGATAGATCTCGTCTACTGTCAGCATCAAGAAGTAGCTATCACCTTACAGGGTAGAATCGATACCGAGGAAACCTCTGTGAACGAACTGTGGCGTGTAGAGGTTTATAAAAATCGAATAACCTTTCTTGAAATTATTACGTGTACAGTTGCTCGCGAAAGTATTCGAACATTGATAAAATCTTTACTTCTATGCTCACGATAAAGTTGATGTGTATTTGTAACAAGAAATATTGAGTTATTCTGTGTATATTGGTTCGATTTGTTCGATTTCAGGTTTTACTCTATTCATGTTTTATTAATGACTTTGTATTGATGAGGGATTGAGATATTTGGTTCGATTTGTGAAGAAGTGGAATTTACAGCATTTTTAGCTGCAGCGTCTACTTAATCATTTCCAGATATATCCTGATGAAATGGATTTCAGGCAGTGCTTATGCTATTAATTTATTTTTTTATATCATTTATTTATATTATAATTTTCTAATACTATGCAATCAGTTTTTTCTCATTATAATTGTATAGAAAATGCTATTAATTTATTTTCTTATATTATTTATTTCTATTATAATTTTCTTATACTATGCAATCAGATTTTTCTAATTACAATTATATAGAATAAGGGCACCTAATTTCAACTACTTAAACTCGGAATAAATTCAAAGTAGTTGATATTTTTTATCCACTTTTGTTAGTTTCAGTCATAAAGCCAATTATTTGTCACCTACTTAAATTCAGAATAAGTTCAAAGTAGTTAATATCTTTCATCCATTTTTGTTAATTTTAGTCATAAAAGCAATTATTTGTCACCTATTTAAATTCGGAGCATTTAAAGTAGTTGATATTTTTCATCCACTTACGTTAGTTTCAGTCATAAAAACAATTATTTGTGTTTCATTTACGGTAAATAAAATAAACATAACAATTTAGAAGTATTTATGTTATTCAACATTATTATTTTATTATTATACTATTATTCAACTTTTTAAATATTTCAGTATAGTGTAAAAGTAGAAATTAGAAGTATACTTATGTTATACACTGTTATGAATAATTTACTTACCTACATACATAATATTTTCTAGATGATATTACGAACACTTCTACTAAACGATATTCAATACATACTGATCAATAAGAAGAAAATCTGTTTCCGTTATCAGAAATATTGGAAGCGATTCAATTACACAAGCATGACATTAACTAGGGACCTCCAATATATTTCCGTATCTACAGATGTTTTAAACATAACTTTTTTCAACGCAATATTACATTTTCTAAATTTAAATCTACCTCCACGTTTTGTCAAGATTCACCGAAGTACTTCTACTTTTCAAGACGTTGTTTAACCCTTAGCGAACGAATGCCGTCATATTCGTGACGTTATAAATATTCTAAAGCAATCGAATGCCGCCATACAGACGGCATGACGTAATATTTCAGGCAATCTATTTGATTCGATGTTGCTTGTGCACATTAACACTTCACCGACTGCTCGTGGCTCAACTTATTCCATACGCACCCCCGACCGGCTCATTTTAATCCTTAACGAACGAGCGCATTTTTCTAAAACTATGACCAGTAGGTCGACGGATTTTTAGGAAATTAAGTACTTCATTTCCAGAGCGAGAAAAGGTGCATAATTAATATCGCTTTATTGGATTTTATGAAAACTTACAGTAATAATAGGTAGTATATGAACAGATATGTCCATACAAAAGAATACTGAAGTGAAAATTTCAGAAAAATAATAGGAATTGAAATAAACGAATAAATGTGTGTATGTAATGTATAGATTTGTATACATTTATAAATTTATTTTTTATAGATTAACAATATATTTATACAAAATTACTTATACTTTTTTGGGCATGGTACTTTTCTTTGCCATATTTTATAAGGCTTAAATTACGGATAGAAAAAATAAAAATAGCACGCATATACGCAAGACTTCGTTTTTCTTTCTTCTAATAGATAGTGTTTCGAAAATGACGATAACAAACTTTATTGACCGTATATAAAACGATGTATTTTCGCTCAATCCTTGGAAAGGAATGAGAGGAATGCGCTCCAGAGCGCGACAATAAACAATTGCCGATCTCCCTTAATTGTTGCATATATAATTAAGGCCAAACCTAACAGATTTTCTAAAATATCACATCATGCCGCGTGTATGGCGGCATTCGATTTTTTTAGAATATTTATAATGTCACGAGTATGGCGACATTCGTTCGTTAACACGTTGACTGCCCTGAGGGTCACCGGTGACCGGCACTCAGCTTGGCAGTGGCGCCATGGGGGTCATCAGTGACCGGCGTGCTCAGATTGGTAGAAAAACATAATTTGAACAAATGTCAATACTTATCAATTTTTCATTATTACCATCGTTAATGCCATAGTGCAAAGAAATTAATGCAGTAAAAAATATTTAAAAGTAGTTACATTTATTTGTGGTAGGTAATATTTCAATAGTATGTGTAACGTATAATAGAAAATTCGTCGTGGCGCCACGCAAACCTTGTAAAACTGGCGCGGCATTCAACGTGTTAAGGGTTAACACACCAGTTAAAGTGCCATTTTAAATATAGTAACGGACAAAAGTTTCAGACTAAAGAGTCAACGAAATTAAACAAATATATGTTACAACAAAGCTCGAGAGCTATATTTAACACTTTACCGACCGAATGGGGAGATCTCCCATTTTGTCCTCGACAGAGCGCTACAATTGATTCTACTTGCTTTTGTTATTACTTAGTCTTGAACTAGTACTGTTCATAAATTTTCCAGAATACAATTTTTAATAAATTCAACATCAGCTTAGGGCGAACTAATAACAAAAGTAAATAGAATCAATGACACTGTTTTGTCAAGGAAAAAATGGGAGATCTCTCCGTTCGGTCGGCTAAGGGTTAAAGTGGATGTATCGCTAATGAATTGATTACGATGATTTTCTTCGCATAATTGATAGTTTAATGTTTCTTTACGGTATATATACGACATCGCTCGAAGCAGTTACCTTCGTGTAAGGAAACATCACAAAATTTACAGACTAAGCATGTAAAAGCCGATTAACCCCTTAACCTACGATTTAGATTCGAAGATGTTGGGCCGAAATGGTATGCAAGCTCGCGCAGCGTTCGGGACATTACTGTAATTGCGTATCAAATATTGTACGTAATATTCACTTCTGGTCCGATCACCGTACGCGGACTATGCCCGTAATATTTACGTTTGGCCCGACCATCGCACGCGGGCTATGCCCGTAATATTTAAGTTTGGCCCGATCATCGTACGCGGGCTATGCCCGTCATTGTAGGTTAACCCCTTGACATACGAATTAAATGAAACTTGATGCGACCGAAAAATACCATTTAATTTCGCTCAACTGAACGGTTACGTGAAGACTGAGAAAGAGTATATTTTATTTTGAAATTTGGATTTTTCATTCAGAGTTTCTTCTTCTGTCCAATTCCATCCATCGTCTGCTACATCAGAATCATCACTGCTTGATATGGGTCTTGCACGTTTACGAACATTTTGTAGGACAAGGCTAGCTTCACTTGAACTATCACTTGAATAGTCAAGGGTATGAACACTTCGATGACTGGTGTCAATCTCATTATCATCACTAGAGTAACCAATTGTACCATCATCGTCACTTTCATATAATGCATCCGACTTATACATTTTACAGGGATTATTTATAATCTTTACTAAACTCAAATATTGTCTTCATTCACCGTGCGAGACTTCTACTAAATTGAATGTTACTTTCTGTGTGTTTCTTCTTACGTGTTCGATGCTTTTTTGTTCTTGAAGTTGAGAAGGTGATAGGCTGGACCATCTCGAACGTTGTAAACAAACAAGAATCGACGCACGAGTGAAGCAACTATGTAATCTAATTGTATACTGCACGGCGTCCGCCGAAAAAAGCGCTTGACGAGTCTGACTCGTCAAAGTCTACAGTGGCCCGTAAAATGAATGACGAGTCAGACTTGTCATTGTATGTCAAGGGGTTAAGGGGTTAAGAGGCTTCCGGTCGGTAAAGTGTTAAAAGTAAGGATGATCGTCAATTGTTGTAAGAGCGATCGGAAAATTTCATGTTATTCCATTGACTGCCGACTACGAGATACAGGTAGCCCTCGTACAACACGGTATCCTATAACATAGTTTCGCTCTAACATGATAAGAAAATTGCAAAAGCCTTTGTACGACACTGTGCTTCTACAGCCATGGCGAGACTTGCCGCCTTAACCGTTTGACCTCCAAAAATTTAGGACGTTCAAGATTTATTAGTGGAAGAAGAAGTTGACGAAGCGGATTTGATGGAAATGACATCTTCAACTGTAAATCGAATACATTCTGAGTGTGTGCTGCAAGTTTAGATTGGCTACAAATGACCATTTGAGTTAGGAATTATTATAAAGAATGAATGAAAAATATATATAGTGTAGAACAATTTTTATTAAAAACTATTAAAATTATAGCTTAAACGATTAAAATGTCCTCTTTAAATTAAAACCGTGGCACCCAGGGCAACACCCGCTAAATTTGCGTAGCAGTCAATGGGTTATTCTTACAGGTACGAAAAAAGATTGCGTTGTTTGCTCGAATATAAAAAGGTCGGGAAAAAGGCGGGAAACACGTAATTATTGCGATACTTGTACTAAAAAATTTGGTATCCACATAGGGGACTGTTGGGAGAAGTACCGCATCCAAAAAAGATATAAGCAATTTTGTATAAATATAGGAAAATTCTACTTTTACTTAATTTAGTAGAGCGAAAGATGGAACTCAGGCGTGAATAAAATAAAATTGAAAGGATTAGAATATTAATAAATGTATATTAAAACAATTTAACAGTAACAACTTAAACGACTTTACAACTTAACAACTTCCACGTTCTTACTTCCTTTAGAATCACACTCTTTCTAACACTCTGTATAAATACATTACAAATCTATAAAAAATAAATTTATAAATGTATTCAAATCTATAAATCACATACATATTTCTATTCGTTTATTTCAATTTCAATTATTTTTCTATAATTTTCACTTTTCCTTGATCTGAAAATAAAATAATCAATTTCTTAAAAATTCATCGATCTACTGGTCACTGTTCTAGAGAAATACGCTCGTTCCTGCTGCACATGCTTAGCTACTAATTCAATTTATTACCAATACAAGTACTTTCTTTATGAAATATTACGAGGAGCAAGCAATATTACATACCTGGATGATATTAGGTGCAATCTATGTATTACATATTACTTTTTATAAATCGTACTTTTCAAGCTAGTTGTATTACAATTATGTTATATTCGTATTTTCAAGCGTAACGTGTACGTTTATTATAGATTAGGAAGATTATCACGACAGTTTTATACGTGTAAATTAGGTAAATCAGATTTCCTAAGCTGTTATCTATAGTATACGTATCAAGGAACATGTCACTTTGGAAGTTTATACTCTATTTAATCCTCTTAAGATGACAAACTATCAACTGAAGCCATGCATGATGTCAGCTAACAATATTGCTGAAGTTTCCTTTCAAGAGTAACCCATCGCTATCATGAACGATGTCAATCAACATCAATCCATTTAAATGAAAATGTCAAATACTAAGTTTAATTATTCTATACTAGTTAGACATGTTATTTAAGCTTTATAAATTTAAACAACACAAACGTTTTCTGAATATAAACATAATTTCACTTTTATTAAATGAAGTTAATTATATAGTTAAATTATATTATTTCATTAAAAAATATATGAACTGAAACTATTAAGTGAAACAGCTAATTCTAATTTCACCTGTAAAAATGTAACTTTATTTTTTTCTGAAGGCTAAAATATTAATTTTATCCCTTAAAATATATCATTATATTATTAAATTAATAGGTAATATTCAATACATAACATGTCATTATAAGTATATAAAAAGTGAAATATTTTTATATTTAAATTAAACTATTAAAAAGAAGCATACATCATTATTTAAAAGAAACATGAATAAGCAGAAGAAATATAATTTTATTTAGTACTTCAAGAGGTCTTTATGTAAACATAGATTACACAACTAATTTCGTGTCTAATAAGCTTTGTCTCTTCACAGGCGACATACAAAGCATTACCTTACTTTAGTTCGTCAACCAGAAGCTGTTCCTTAAACGACTCATAAAACGTACATAACAGATTAGTTACTTAAAATTTTTCCGTAACAAGATGAATAATAATCCTATAAGATCTCAAAAAATCTCAAGTAAATAAGGTATTATAGTTAAAATATTGAAATTAGTTCATTAAAAATAAATCTAATCATCTTATACGAAATTAATACTGTTCTTAAATAAATTATAGAACAACCACATAACTTCGCCAAAACACTCTAAACAATACCTACATGTATAAACAATTTCTGCAGCATAACTATATTTCAATAAATGTAAAAGGAAATAAATAACATGAACAATTTTTGTCTAAAACACTTTTTCGTGCGACCTCTATCGTTTAACGTTTATTTTAAAGTATATTTACAATACATTGATAAATTCAACAAATTTATCAAATTTCTATCTCTTAACATTTATTTTAAAGTATATTTACAATACATTAATAAATTCAACAATTGTATCAAACTCCGCAGTATGGTATCAATATCAATGCACAAGAGTGACACAAGTGACACAAAAATGACAGAGATTTGCAAGTGACACAAAAATTGTCTGTTGGAGATGTGTAAAAAATAGTTTAATAAATATTACATACTATCAGGCAAATATCACCAGAGTCGTGCAATTGCATTCAAATCCGTGAATGACAGTTCGCGGTGTACCCTTGTCAGATTGCTAGAAATACAGTGACTCCAAAAGCTATTCGTACACTGTATTATAAGGAATGCATTGGTTGTTTCGATTAAAAAGGTCCAAGTCCTTTCAAAAAGCAAAATCAATGTCTAGCGCTCCCCATCATAAAGGTTGAACTCATGTTCAATCATGTGGAATCATATTGAATCACGTCATATAAACAATAGAATGCGGTATTTATTATTTCAGAACAGTCAATAGTTCATCGATTGGAATTCGGTGCTGCTGTTGTGTGTAGATACACGAGCAACATTTCAAGGCGATAAAGAATAAAAAGATGTAGGGTCAGGTTCAGCTTTAGGTGTATAGAGGCTCGATAGTTCATAAATGTTGAATTCATCAGCTGGTGGCATCAATGCCTTTAACCTTTTTAATTTCTACTGGCGCCTATAGGCGATCAACAATGGCCGCTCGTCGGTTAAAATTGTATGCTTTAGGTGTTCACCTTTTTATTGCAACAGTTGAATTGTAGTAATTAATTATCACAGCTGGTAATTCTGTGTACGGATTATTTCTTTCATAAATGCAATACAAAACTGTTAAAAAAGATGCTTAGCACGTTAAATGCCACGGGGGTCACCGGTGACCAGCACTCAACTCTGTGATCGCGCCGTGGAGGTCACCGGTGACCGGCGCGCTCACAAGGGAACATCGCAAACTGTCATTCACGGATTTGAATGAAACTTTGTGGGATTATAGAGTGATCCAAGACAAGAATAATGGTATGCTTTATTTGGGCCCAATCGCCCTTTAAGGATGTGAAAACTAACCCCAAAGTCAAATCGGCACTTCCACTTTTTCGCGTATATCTCTTAAAGTACTAGAGATAGAGAAAAATGTGAGGGTGATTGCTAATTTATTGACGTGTGTATGTTTGTTTGTGTGAAAGAGATTCTAGAATGAACGGTCAAGAAATTAGAATGAGAAGCAATGTATGGAAAAACAAGAAGGATGAAAATATGAGTGAATGGAGTAGAGAATGAAAAAAGTTAAATGAGGATCGTGAATGTATACCTTTTGTTTGGAGATTGATTGAGAATAGGACGTGTGAATGGGATCAGAAAATTGTTACATCAAATAAATAAGTTTATATATATTTTTAACATTGTCGTTTTCCTCAACAAAAAATCTTTTCAATAAAAGTTTAATGGTATAACGAGCACTATAATTTTATGTTAAGCAAATTTTTCGAAAAGTCTTCCTTGTTGAAAAAAAAATTGAGAATAAAATACATAATATTTTACTTTTCAAAGATTTTCTTAAGCACTATAGAGCCCGTTACACCATTAAATTTTTGTCTAAAACATTTTTCTCTACCTCTAGTACTTTAAGAGATATACGCGAAAAAGTGGAAGAGTCGATTTCATTTTGGGGTTAATTTTCACACCCTTAAAGGGCGATTGGGCCCAAATAAAGCATACCATTATTTTTGTCTTGGATCACTCTATAATCTCACAAAATTTCATTCAAATCCGTGAATGACAGTTCGCAGTGTTCCCTTGTCAGATTGGTAGAAATACAGTGACTCCAAAAAGTATTCGTACACTGTATTATAAGGAAATTCATCTACTTTTGAAATTCTGATTTCAATGAAACTTTATGCGTGTACAGAGCATGGTGTGTCCTGCGTGGAGCAATTTTTTTGGCGGCAAAATATCTTTTAAGGGGGCTGATAACGAACCTCAAAGTTTCAGCGATTTTTCACGCTTTGAATACAAGCTTTTCTGTGTTCTTTTTTTATGGCAGGGCGATAGGGTATTAAAAATTAAACATTTTCTATTTGAAAGGTTTTGCTTCATCAAGTACCATTACAAAGTTATCTTTAAAAAATGAGAGAAAATTCAGAAACTTCAACGCTGGTTTCATCCCTTTAAAATGGCATTTAGATGAAAAGAAGAGATTAATTCATACGTATACTATTATGATCTACATACCCACAAAGTTTTATTAAATACTTCTATCAGGCTCAGAATTTCAGGGTTAAACAAATTTATTTGTTACATAGTGTACGAATACTTTTTGGAGCCACTGTAGTTCTTTTCTTTATATAGTGTTGCCACTCAAACACTATCAGATATTATCGAGAACATTTTGGCTAATGCGATGTTGTAAACAATGTAGTGCTATCCAATTCTTACTTCGAAATTCTTTGGCCTAAAATAAAAAAAAAACGGAACATGTTTGAGTGAATAAAGGTCAATTTATAATTTTTCTTCTTTTTTTTTGAGGATTTTACGTCGCATCGATTATAGGGTCATTAGCGACGGATTTCTATGTGTAGTTAATTATATTTTCTCGAAGATGTTTATTTTATTCAGGTACTTAAAAGTGTTTTCTATTCCTTTTTGATCCGTTAGAGCTGTGTCAGGTTCTATTTCATATTTATCTCTTATTTGTTTAGTTTCACTATACTTCATATAGTAGAAGCTCGATACCGCAGTGGTTGCAGTAGGGTTGTTCGATTTTTTGGATCAGGTATTCGTGAGTGACTTTGGTGTGTCCTATATTTAGTGATCTGTTCAAAGAAGTTCCATAACCAATACAATCCGGTTGAAACAAAAGATAATGTCCGTTCAAACACGTTTCATTTACAACGCTTCAGTCAACTTTTTTCATTTCACCAACTTGATTTGCTGGAAACGGAACATGTTTGAACGAATAATACAAATTAATCTTAACCCTCTATGGACCGAATTTTTGCTTTAAATATACAAAAATTGATGGAACGGAAACTCAACAACTATAATCCTATATACAGTGGCTCAAAAAAGTATTCGTATAATACATTTCAAGGAAATTCACCTAATTCTGAAATTCTGATTTCAATGAAAGTTTGCATGTGTATAGAGCAGAATGGGTTATACATGGAGCAATTCTTTTTCTCGACAGGTATTCTTTTTGAGGGGTTAAAAGTTACCCTCAACGTTTTAGCAATTCTTCATCCTTTGAATACAAGTTTCTCTGAAATCTTTTTCTATGACTGAGTAATAGAAGATTAAAAATTGGACACTTTTTATCTGAAAGGTTTTGCTTTATCACACGACATTACAAAAGTATATTTAAAATACGAGAAAAGCTATTGAAACCATTAACGTTGTTTTCACCTTCTTAAGGTGGTATTTCAATAAAAGAAAAAATTAATCCATACACATAATATTACGTTCCACATATTTATAAAATTTTATTAAAAGCTTTCATTGAAATCAGAATTTTAAGGTTAAATGAATTTATTTATAACACAGTGTACGAATACTTTTTGGAGCCACTATATGTAGATGAAAAAAATTTTTCCAGTTTAAACAATATCACATTATAGAACATTATATAATTAATATCTATACGTCATCGCATGAAATAATAAATTATTTGTTAAAATGTCAATAAATTAGCATGTGACCTGTTAATATTTTTCGTTTGAACCGAATCGTGTTGAATATGAAACGTGTTTGAACAGATAATATAAATTGACTTTATGAGCTTTCAGTTGCTTCAAAGCATTTATGCGTATAGAACGAATATACCTTCCGTGTTATCAAATAAAAAGATCGTATTGCATATCATTTATAACAATACAATACGCATTGTCATTTCGATTTTCCATAATCCTAATAAAAACATTGAAGACACGATGCTTGATAAGCAGCTTACTTTCCGAGTTACTGCTGTAGCTCAGTTGTCGTAGCAAGTGCTTCATAAAATGAGCCGTTTATTTTGAAAATGGCATAAGTCACTTTTTCAAAAAAAATTAAGTTAATGGTAACATTGGATATAATTTAACTGAATCTCTTTATTTTAGAAAAAAATTGCAATCAAATGTTAAAAACTACTGCAATTTTGATCGATAGAAATTTTACTAATCAACAGTATAACAAAAATTCTTATTTTGAAAGTAGCTTAAATCACTTTACCGTAATGAAAAGTGGTGATTTTTTAATGTTTATATGAAATTATTTATACTGAAAAAAATATCAGTATCCTGAGATAACAAATATAAGTAGGTAAATCTTCTCGAAAGCATCCATATTTTTAAACGTGTTAAAACGCAAACCTTTAAATATATCGACTTAAAAGCAAGGTGACTTATGCCACTTTCAAAATAAACGGCTCAAATATTACAGAATTGTTACTCGGTGCCATGAATTCTCCTTCGATTCCTTTCCTTTGTGTACTAATAACTCAAAGCTGAGCGTACAGATATTCTGTATGAGCAGCTGGAACACAATGATTGGAGTATTTATCCTGTCAGATATCTCACCTGAGATTATCTTACTGTTACGAGACACATCCAATTATGATTCGAGTTTCCCTCTATGATTTATACTATTCCCTGTAACACCGTGATGCCTTATCTAATCATATTCCGTCACAATTGACAAATTGTAGTACTATTCGATAGTACGTATTTAATTAGTAGGGTACATATAAATTTCTACTTTAAAACAATTGAATTATTTAACATACGCTAAAAAGGATTTTAAAATGTAGTTGAAATAAAGACAATAAACCTAATTTAATTCATTCTTTATTATAACTTTTATATTTTTGGAGATTTAAATTTGTAACAAAGGAGCCATTAAAAAATTGCACAATTTCCATTCGAAAATTAGTAATAAACACCTATAGGGAGATACTACTTTTCTCTTAATGGTGATACAATAATTCTAATTATCAAGGTACATATAAATTTCTAGTTTAAAACAATTGAATTTTGTAACATACGCTAAAAAGGATTTTAAAATATAATTGAAATAAAGACAATAAACGTAATTTAATTCATTCTTTATTATAACTTTTATATTTTTGGAGATTTTAATTTGTAACAAAGGAACCATTAAAAAATTGCACAATTTCCATTCGAAAATTAGTAATAAACACCTATAGGAAAATACTACTTTTTTGTTAATGATGATACAATAATTCCAATTATCGATTACTTTCAAGATAGAAACAGATACAAACTTATTGTTTCATGAATTAACACTAGATGGTCAATTTGTCTCACTTGTGATTTTGTTAAATTCAAGTATCGCATGAAAGAAATAGAAGTAAGGGTATTTGTGTTAGATGTAATAAAAAAATCTGAGGGAAAATGCATTTTAAATACAGAACACATATGTAAAAATTGTTTTGAATAAATTTTCTTTAGAATAAACCTTTATTTCTTTTTAAAACTTCAGTTTTCATGTTTGAGTCAAATTGACTCGTTTCAGGCAAAATAGGTAAATACAGTGGCTCCAAAAAGTATTCGTATACCGTATTATAAGGAAATTCATCTACTTCTTAAATTCTGATTTCAATGAAACTTTATGTGTGTACAAAGCATTGTGTATCCTGCATGGAACAATTTTTTTGGCGGCAAAATATCTTTTAAGGGGACTGATAACAAATCTCAAAGTTTCAGCGATTTTTCACGCTTTGAATACAAGCTTTTCTGTTTTTTTATGACAGGGCGATAGAGTATTAAAAATTAAAGATTTTCTATTTGAAAGGTTTTGCTTCATCAAGTATCATTACAAAGTTATCTTTAAAAAATGAAAGAAAACTCAGGAACTTCAACGTTGGTTCCACCCCTTTAAAATGGCATTTAGATGAAAACAAGAGATTAATTGACACGTATACTATCACGATCTACATACTCACAAAGTTTTATTAGATACTTCTATCAGACTCAAAATTTCAGGGTTAAACAAATTTATTTGCGACATAATGTACGAATACTTTTTGGAGCCACTGTATCTAATATTCGGCAATCTATGTATTAAACGCCGACATATTGAGCGAAGGAGAAGAGCGACGTTTACAAACATACCTTAAATAACACTTTCTCGGAGAAAAGTTCGTTCGTAAAGTCAAGCTCGCGTAGTTTGAGCAATGGCGGTTCAAGTGCGCGGAACGAGTCGGAAGGAACTTGCGTGACTAACCTAACTTCATCACGAGAGAAACCTCTTCAGTCTCGTTCATTCAGTTGCAATAATAGCATCTCTATTCTTTCGCTAGAAATCGAGATACAAAACTGTAATGACGATATCTCGGGATGGTTCTTGCAGTAATATCAAGCTCCTTATGCTCTTAATGATCGCTCTGAAACTAGCTATTCGTATGCTTACAGTAACTGAAGGTATTCATACGCGATTATCTTTATTATGAACATTTATGAACTAATGCGAATCAAGTAGATGTATCAAACTTTGTACCATTCGATAATACATTTTTTTTTTTATATCTTCCTTTATTGTTTGTGTCTATTTAAAAAAAATATTTACAAATATTTATATAGTAGTCAGTAGCGTTTGACTTCCGTTACTTTTAACGGTAAATACTACAATTAACTTGGTGACATATACAATGACTCCAAAAAGTATTCGTACACAAATACTAAATTCGTAAAGAAATGTTAACACTAGAACTACTAAACCAATCAAAATAACCAATTGGTGATTACTTATAGTAATCTTATAAATTCACTGGAATCGTTACAAAATTATATTTAACGACTAGAACTACCAAAGCAGTCAAAATGACGGATTGATGATTATTCATAGCAACCTTATAAATTCACTTTGCCAAGTTTCCAAAATTTACTATGATTTTCTGCAGAAGGTATAAATAAAGATTTGTTTTCTATGTGTTCGGTATTTTTTCATGTAATCTTCAATTTGATCTCTTCCATGCAAATAAGTACACTTTAATCGTCGGTAGTTGTAGTGTTAAACTATTAATTACGCGAAGAAAATCATTGTTATTAATTCATTAACGATGCATCCGCGACAAAATGAGCCGATCGGAGGTGCATATGCCATAAGTTGAGCCACGAACAATTGATAGAGTGTTAAGAATATGGGCATTATAAATTATTGATATGTATGTACAAATATTTTTGCAGCCAGTGCATTTAGTTTTTCACAAGCTTCCATCTATGCATATAATTCTAAATGCTTTATACATTAACCCTAGAACTCCTGAACCTCGATTTGTTACGCGAACTCCTAAGGAGGGGTTCCTCAAACCCACACTTCTGTTTAAACATTTATCCTGGAAAAAATTGTTTTTTGGAAAATTTTTTGCAACTTCAGGATATGCTATAGTTTATAAACAAGACAACATATGTTTTTGCGTTCAATTTGTATTGATTTATGTATATTTATAAAATTAAATACTATTATAAAACAGTATAGTAACGTGCAGCTAGTTTGAACTTGATTCTTCTGATTCTCCTGATAAACATGAATGGCAGAGTATAGTATTAAATGAATGTTTTCTGCAAACATGGTTTTTGCATTTGTAACAACTTTACATTGATTTTAATAAACTATTATATTTTATGCGTCTGCTTTTAGCCTCCATTATACACTGATAACATCTTCTCTTTTTTGTCGGTTCTGTATCCTTTGGTATTTTAGTTCGTAGTGTCTTTCCAGTTAAAGTTCCCAATTACTTACATAGTTTCAATCTTCGTTCTGTAATTTTTATTCTTTGGAGAAAAGGAGAGCGCGAGGGTCCACTACGCGTGTTCGCCACCGCCCCGTGGCGTACCGTCATCGCGGTGCGTAGTCAGTTATATTTCTCTTATGCTTACTAATTTTTTACATATAGAAACGGGAACCTCTTAATATCAAACTTAAATGTGTATACAACAATAAATAATTGTAAAAGAATTTTTTACAAATGGAAATGATTCTAATTTTAGGTTTTTCAGTTTGTGGGTTCGAGGAACCCGCCCCTTAGGAGTTTTAGGGTTAACACATTTGCGAGCGCTGACGTGAATTCACATTTTTTTAAATTCTATTTCTGATTACCTATATGTAGATTGTCTACCTATAAAGCAAGTATACCAATTATACAAATCTTTTTATTTTAAACAACACATTATTGCGGCATTGATATTTCAAAACAATTTTTATCATTTTTATCCTTCCTTTAACAATACAAGTTTGCAGCAACTAGTTTCAGAATTTCATTATTTTCGTCGGTATTCAGTACTAGAAACGAAAAAGATTTGCCGGTCGGAAATGTATTAACAGGAGTTAACAAAAATAATTGAAATTTTTTTTAGATATTAAATATATTAGACATTTTTAAACTATTGTATTAAAATAGAACAAACAGTGAAGATATAAAAATTAAAATATATTATAATAATCAGTACGAATACAATATGGTAATCAGGTATCTAAAAATTGTATTATGAATAATTCGTGTCATACGAAATTGAAAGAAGAGACATTTCAAAAATCAATAAAGCTACATTATTTTCTTTTCGTATACTATTAGAGAAATGTTTTTTTAACACTAGATTTACAATCATTTTTTGTATATCTATTTCCAATATACATATACTAAGGAATAAGGTATATATCAAAAAGAATCTGAAATTGCAGAACTGAGAGGGAAATAGATTTGGGCATATTCGTTTCGCTCCATCAATAAAAGTTAGCAAAGGTTGTTAGGAATAATAGTAATTGGTTTTGTAAATTTTGCTCATGAAATTCGAAACTCGTCAAATTGATGGGTCCTGTACACCTAATGTTAAAATTAGAATTTCTTTATTTCGTGATTTCTTTGTTTCACAGAGTAAATGAACGAACAAATGGGGGATAAGCATAACAAGAATGTAAAGGTCAAAATTGAACCTTGAAATGTATTACATAAATAAATAATGAATTTTAGTTTAGGTTAGGTTTAGTTTATTCCATTAAAATCAAATTCCCTAAAGGAAATGTGGCTTTATTCATAATATCCGGTCAGCTTGTTAAATTTATCAATATTTATCAGATGGTGTAATCGTTTTAGAAATTATTCATATTGATCGAGTATTATAAATTATCTATTAATTACTTAGTCCTTAACGCATACATTAACTAAAAAAGGGATAGGAAAAGCATACTTACACAAATTTATAGGAATGCCCTGATAAAAATAAAAGAAACACGATATTTTAAAAAGTCTCAATAAGTAAATCCTTGAAAACTTGATTAAAGTTACGAAGCAGTTTCTCGCCATTAAAGATATAAAGTGCATACAGTATAAAATTACCACCACATGCATAAAATGTTGCATGCTTTATTTCAAATTTTGCTCATGAAAAGCAAACCTAGTGTTCAACGATCAATACCTGGACAAATATATTATAAATTAATTTAAATAACTTTTCTTCTTTATCACTACTAAGCAGTCTTTAAGTAATTGCAAAGTATCTTAATTTCCTGAGTTCTCTTCCGCAGCATCTTAATTCCTATCTTCATCAAACTCTTTGATTCTTTAACCGTATTATCCAGAAGTTTCTCCATTTTCTAATAGTATTGCAAGAGTATCGTACTGCATAGAAATTTCTACACGTACTTTATTTCAGTAAACAATTTAAAAATAGTCGCTGAGCGATGCTTTATGAAAGATCCAAATAATATACAGGGTGTTCGGACAGCCCTGGGCTTAAATTGAAAGAGTAACTCCCTGAGACATTCTAAGACGAAAATCAAGAGTAACAATATTGCGTTTGAGACTTTGTTTATGAGTTATAATTAATTTAAAAAACTGCTTGTAATGGTATACAGGGTGTACGCGCTACGCTTTGTCACCATTTTTCAGGCATTTCCGGTAGTGCAATTAAAAAATGTTTCAGACAAATGTTTTTTAGTGTTGGATGATCTATAATTTCCCGAATCTTAAAATCTCAGAAAATGCTTTTTACGTAAAAGGTTACCTTGACTTTTTTAAATAGCACCATATGTTTCTAATATTATAAGATTATTGCTGATGTCGAGACGAATTCAACAGTGTATTAGACTTTTCGTTATCGCTACAGTTACACCGTCTTTGTTTACTTTCATTGCTTCTCATATTATGTATGTACGCTTCACAGTCATCAATCTAATCAGCTCGTTGGTAGTATTGCTTCGGGTTAGCTTAGCGTATTGCGATTTGATCTTTTAGAATGAGTAAGTTTTCAAATACAGAAAGGTGTGATATGCTATCTGTTTTTAATGAATGTGGTAAAGAACTTCGGAATCGCATAACAGCTGCTTGTAATGATATAAACCAAGACGCCCTAATTACAGCGACAACGAAAAGTCTAACACAAAGAGCAGAGCTCTGTATCATCAAAAATGGATCGCAGTTCGAACATCTGATGTAACCAGATTTTTTTGTAAGAAATAACTCATCATTAAAATTAAGTTTCTAAAAAATTTTCAAGTTTAAGATCATTTCAAGATCATAGTATAATACGCGGTTGAATTCGTCTCGACGTCAGCAATAATTCTGTGGCATCAGAAATATATAATGTCATTTAAAAAAGTTAAGGTCACATTGACTTTTTTACGCAAAAAGCATGTTTTGAGATTTAGGAATACGGGAACATGTAGATCATCTAACACTAAAAAACATTTGTCCGAAACATTTTTTAATTGCACCACCGGAAATGCCTAAAAAGTGGTGACAAAACTTAGCGCGTACACCCTGTATTTTACGCCTAAGAGCAGTGTGAGAGTGATTGCAAATTTATTGACATGTGTATGTTTGTTTGTGTGTTTGCATATGAAAGAAATTCTAGAATGAACGATTAAGGAATTACAATGAGAAGGAATGTATGGAAAAAAGAAAGAATGAAAATATGAGGGAATGTAGTAGAGAATGAAAAAAGATGAATGAGGATCGTAAACGTGCATCTTTTGTTATTGATCTAATGGGGATCATACGTGTGAATCGCATAAGAAAAGTATTATAAAATAAATATAATTACATATTTTTACCATTGCCGTTTTTCTCAACAAGCAGACGTATATTTATTATTCTAAAACCCAAACAGTGTTTAATTTGCAAAAAATAATAAGTTTAAAAATGCAAATTTTTCTTATTCGTGTTCCCTTTTATGTGTTCGTTGGAATGGAAAATTAACCCTTGCTTCTTTGCAATTACAGTTAGACAAAATCTGACAAAACCCGCGAAGCGAAGAACCCAATTTCCAGCTTTCACATCCATTCTCGGGAGCAGTTAAAAACTAAATTCTGGATAATCCTCCGGAAACCGAGAAGTTCGCGATACGCTGATGCGGGATTAAAGCATAGAAAACAAAAATCCTGAACAATTCTGAAACAGCAAACTGTTCCTTTCGCTTCACTTCCTTTAAAAGACTTAATTAAGAATGGATATAAACTTGTCGGCTAAACCACAAGCTTAAACGTTATTTCGAAAAATGAACAAATTTGATTAGTCAATTAACTAATTTGTTGTTATTTGCATATAAGAAATAAATTCAAATTTATTCGTTGCTGAAATAAATAATAAAGAATATATTAAGAATAATGAATAAAAAATATATCATGAGAAGACAAAAAGTGAAACTAGTCACACCAAAAAAAGAATCAAATATCTTTTTTATTCCAGGTTCATACATAAAAACGTAAATTTTCTTCATTGAAATTTCTGCTTGAAATTAGGAAATTGTAAAAATTATTTTCTTTTTGAATAAATAAATAACCAGAAATAGAATTTCTTTTATTAACACTGACAGAAGTAAAAAGAAAGCTACAAATTTCGAGCGATAAACTTATAATTATTGGTTATAGAAAATATTTCTATAATTAGAACAGTATTACGTTATAATAAGTAAGCTTAACAAAAACATTAGGAACATTTGTTAATCCTTTTTGCTCCAAAAAATAAAATGTCTAACTTTAAAGCAGAAAGTTGTGATTTATTTCATTACGTACATTTCCGTAGCTGCAGCCGAATCTGAACAAGCAGCACGGCTTGAGTTGGTTAAGTGTTCGAAAGTAAAACAATTATAGAAACTACACTAGTCGGAATTAACTTTTATATGAAACCCTGATAAACTACAAACTAATTAGAAGTGAAAAATGGTAGCTAAGTAAATAGAAAATTTTACTAATAAAATTCAGCATAGCGTACAAAACATTTCGTATTATATTTTATTTTTAAATATGAAAAAATCGATGGCATCTTTTCATTGTTTGACATAAAATCATTTACATACATACTTCCAACTTGTTATACGTATAATGTTCCTCTTAGAATTATCACCTATCTTTTACTTTTCAGATATCCAAAAAAAAACATACAGTGGCTCCAAAAACTATTCGTACACTGTATTATAAGGAAATTCATCTACCTCTGTAATTCTAATTTCAATAAAACTTTATGTATGTACAGAACACGATGCGTCCTGCGTGGAGTAATTTTTTTTTGGTGGCAAAATATCTTTTAAGGGGACTGATAACGAATCTCAAAGTTTCAATCATTGTTCAAGCTTTAGATACAAGCTTTTCTGGGTTCTTTTATATGACAGGGCCATAAAGTATTAAAAATTAAACATTTTCTATTTGAAAGGTTTTGCTTCATCAAGTATCATTACAAAGTTATCTTTTAAAAATGAGAAAAAACTCAGAAACTTCAACGCTGGTTTTACCCCTTTAAAATGGCATTTAGATGAAAAGCAGAGATTAATTCCATACCCATAAAGTTTTATTAAATACTTCTATCAGATTCAGAATTTCAAGGATAAACGAATTTATTTGTGACATAGTGTACGAATACTTTTTGGAGCCACTGTAGTTTATAATGTTATAAATTATATTATATACAGTAACATGTAGTGACTCGGACTATATATTCTTTCTGAAATTAATAGCTAAATTGTAAGTTTTTATATACGATTTTATATTATATTTTTATATATTTGTAAGAAAGTTTAATATATTAATTATTTCAAGTAAAGTACAACATATACTTATTTGGATGCTTGAATAATGAAACATATCTCTGTTTGGATTTCAACTTTTTAGTTCTGTTTATAAAGATAATATTTTGCATTATATTGTTTTGTTACAAATATAATACATTGACATCCACAATTCATTCTATAACAAGCAAGGAATCAATTGTTAAACTTTAGAAACTGCAAATGAATTAGTCATAAAGTCAGTCATTAGTAATAAAAATGAGATTCAATAAAAGGTAAAAAAATTTAAATATTTCAATTTAAATAAAATTTAAATAAAAATGAAATAGTACACAGGTTAGAATTTTAATAAAAAGCAAATATTGCCCAATTAAACAAGGCCAGTTAATTCGATCAATTAAAATCAGTTGCAGCCGGAAGCACTTAAAGTTCAATTCTATATTTAAACGCACTTAGACCTGCGACGAGGTTCATTCAAAACGTGATCAATTATTGCCAATATCAGTCGATAAGTTGATTACCTGTTAAATAAATCAGTTTAAAAACCATATACTTTTTAAACGCTACAGTTAATTAAATCTTTTGTTGGAAATTCAATATCCTTGTACTGGTACACTGCTTTCATAATGCATTGATTAACCTAAATCAATTATAAGGTAACAAATTTTCCTGAATATTTAATAAATATTTAAATATTCCTAAATATTTCTTTTTCTGAATTACTAGTAACAGCTTCTTTATTCATTGTTTACCCATTTTAACAATTTGGTAACCTTATCCAATAAGTAACTGAAATCTTTTTCAGCTGTATCAAATGTACTAATTTATTTAGTCAATTAATAAAGTACCTAATATTGGACTTAACATTTTTTTACTTATTCAATAAATCGATCGATTAGATTCTTGTTTATTAGTTATATAACACATACTATTATTATTATTTGCATATAGAAGATAGAAAAATATTATATATATTAAATTTATTTAAATTTTCTAATTGAAAATTAATTGTAATTTTTATATTAAAAAAATCATCAATAAAAAAAGCAATATAAAAAGTCAAACTATGTCTACAAAATGTCAGTATCATAAAGCTGCTTCAAAGTTAAAATGATGAATATTTGAGAAACCATTTATTATTAATCGTATTAGGCATAATATAAATATTAAAATTCCAATTAATACATGTAGTCCATGGAATTCTGTGGCTATAAAAAAGAATCGAGCCATAAATTCTATCATTACTATCTACTATTACTATATATTACTTAATTTTATTAGTTATATTATTCTATTATGAAAAATGCAGTAAAATGTCAGATAAATATGGAATATAAACGCGTAAAAGGTATATTATTTACTAGTAAGGTGATGTTGCATCTGCATTAATGTCCGCATGCTGGAACTGAACCCATGTTTTAACTTTTACGACAAATAAAAAGTTTGGCACGGAAACGCAGGAACGTTCTAAGTTTGGCAATCAAATAACTGTAAAGCAGTAAAGTGAGCATCGCTTTCACTGAGAAGTTCAAGAATATTATTTTACGGGGTGCAACAACTATTTTAATAAGTTGCACGCCTAGCAATAATGAGTATGAGATATAACAAACAATAAAGGTTCAATTTTAATTCATCTATTATTCGAAACTTTAAATTAACTTTGCTCACGCGTGCATCTTTTTAAAGCAAAATAAATTTCAAGTCACTGGTAAACGCATGTGAATTGCAACTAAATTTTTTATTTGATTATCAACATCTATTAAATCGATATTGATTTTTTTCAGTAAGTAATAATATATGTGAAGCAAATTCAGTATTATTAAATTCTGGATATTTATGTGATCAGTATCGTTAATGAACAACTGATTTAATTGATAAATAAGGGTTAACTGTTTCATCGATATAATATTAAATGTTTAATAAAGGAAAACAAATGAAAATTGAAATAATGGAATAATTTGATAGATAGAAAACGGAATATACGATAGTTTCCAGTTAATAATTGTCTACTTATGAAAAATTAGCAATTGCTTTTGTTGAATTAAAACTGATTGTGATTATAATAAGCACAATGTAACAATTACAGTTAACTGGAAACGTGTAATTTTAATTATCCTAAATGATACCAGGTGATTAGAAAGTTTTGAAATTGTTAAGAGGACAACAAAATTTGCATAAATTAGGAAAACCATAATTCCATACGAAATTAAACGATGGGAGCATAATATTGAAAATTATACACAATACTATACGTAGGAAGAGAATAGAATAATTGTGTAGAGAATCATACTTTCTTCAAGTGATTGTATCAGTGAAGTGGCAATTCTGTTTTTCCTACAAACAACTACAAATATTTGATTAGTAGAGCTTAAAATGCAGATCAAAAGTGTAGTATTCTCCTGTTATAGAAAAAAGGTATTTTTTTCCGTTTAAAAAATCAAAAACCACCTTGAAATCTTCAAAATGTTTCCACTAAGGAAAATTTTGTTCGTCCTATCTTATGCCTTTTTGATAACATGTAACTTTAATCTGTTTCTTTCTGTAAATAATAATATAATATATAGTAACAATATTGACATATTTATATGATGTCTAATGACCCGCCCTATATATTTATAAAAACCTTATTGCTCAAAGAAAAGGTCTTGAAATTTGAATAATTTATTACTATAATTTGAATACAAAAATTGTAATAATTTTATAATTTTATAATAATTTAATAATCTTCGTTAACATGTATGAAAATCCTTTATTCACGTGTATATTATAATTATAAAAATGAAATCTAACATTTCAATCATTTACATAGCTATTCTAACCATAATAAAAGTTTTCATTCTATTAATCACAAGTTTAACAGGCGGTTCCGATTTTAACCTATTATGAAAGGAATATTAAAAATATAACATTATTTTAAAATAATGTGCATTTAAATAAGTATCTTCAGAGAACGTCTTTAATCTTGTTCCCTACGTCACAATTCTGCTATTGTCATCACTTCCGGACCAGCGTGCTCTATCAAAAATCTATTCTGTTTGTCCTCTCAACTTTCTCACTTAAATTTCTCTGCACATTTTCAGTTTCCTGCCTTTTGTCTGTTCGCTCTCAAAGATCTTTCCTTCGCAACCTCGGAAGTGCACACATGGTATCCAGGCTTGAACGAATTTAGTTTTCCCCAAATTTTCGTTCCCCTCTACCTTCTTGGTTTCTGTCTTCGTGTTTTCCTGCCTCTATCTGTCGTTTTTCTTTCGTCAGCACTATTTAAGCCCCACAATTTTCTTCTTCTATCCAGCTCTTCTTGCGCGGCTTCTAATCTATATCAGACCGCTGCTTGTTATTCTTTTCTCTTTCTTTTTTGTTATTTTGTCGAATTATTGATTTTTAACCCTTAACGAACAAATGCCGCCATACTCGCGACATTATAAATATTCTAAAAAAATTGAATGCCGCCACACACGCGGCATGACGTGATATTTTAGGAAATCTGTTAGGTTTGGCCTTAATTATACATGCAACAATTAAGGGTGATCGGCAATTGTCTTTTGTTGCGCTCTGGAGCGCATTCCTCTCATTCCTCTCCGAGAATTGAGCGAAAATACATCGTTTTATATACGGTCAATAAAGTTTGTTATCGTCATTTTCGGAGCACTATCTGTTGGAAGAAAGAGAAACGAAGTCTTGCGTATATGCGTGCTATTTTTATTTCTTCTATTCATAATTTAAGCCTTATAAAATATGGCAAAGAAAAGTACCACACCCAACAAAAATATAAGTAATTTTGTATAAATATATCGTTAATTTATAAAAAACAAATTTATAAATGTATACAAATCTATACATTACATACACGCATCTATTTGTTTATTTCAATTCCTATTATTTTTCTGAAAATTTCACTTCAGTATTCTTTTGTATGGACATATCTGTTCATATACTACCTATTATTACTGTAAGTTTTCATAAAATCCAGTAAAGCGATATTAATTATGCACCTTTTCTCGCTCTGGAAATGAAGCATTTAATTTCCTAAAAATCCGTCAACCTACTGATCATAGTTTTAGAAAAATCCGCTCGTTCGTTAATGGTTAATAATCTTATGTTACTGATTTGCTGAATTTGTAAAATATAAACTAAGATAGATTCGCTGAATTATTCTAGTCTATCTCGCTTCAACTAAACTTGTGAAAATATTTTTATTATTCGCAGAAGTTAATTGCTAGCGTACTTGAT
>JAOPTO010001212.1:0-25264 GCA_033822845.1 Tetrapedia diversipes
TCTCAATTCTATCAATATAAATTTTAACTAAAAAAGTTCTAAACATTCTATATTTTATGACATATCTCAATTCTATCAATATAATTCCTAACTTTAAATAATTCTAAATATTCTATATTCAATAGTGTGTGTCTCAATTCTATAAATATAAATTTTAACTAAAACAGTTCTAAATATTCTATATTTTATGACATATCTCAATTCAGTCAATATAATTCCTAACTTTAAATAGTTCTAAATATTCTATATTTTATGGCATATCTCAGTTCTATCAATATAATTCCTAATTTTAAATAATTCTAAATATTCTAAATTTATGACACATCTCAATTCTATTAATATAATTCCTAATTTTAAATAATTCTAAATATTCTAAATTTATGACACATCTCAATTCTATTAATATAATTCCTAACTTCCAATAGTTTTTAAAATATTCTATATTTTAAAATTCAAATGTTTCAATTAATACAGTTATAAATTAATCATTTTTCATAAAATAAGATTTATTTTAATTTTTCATAGAAAGTAACTTAGCAAATAAAATTGCAAGTCCCCTTTAAGTGCAAGTGTCCCGTTCACCCGGTGTTAAGGGCGATATTGGAAAGAAGCCACGAGCAACGATGAGTTCCGTGTGCCACGTGCGCGACAACACGCTGCCACAATTAGGCCTAGGAATCGCCATTGTGTCGGAGCTTGACCCCCTCAGAACGGAATCTGGACAATGGGTATGCGAGCAATTCGCCGGCAGAGGAACTGGCCCAATTGTAGCTCGATCACGGAATTGGGCAAAGTTCGCCAATCGGATTGTCGAAAACGGCATTCGGTTCCATTTCCTTTTGTTAAACAAGTTAATCTAAGGACTTTGAATTTCGTTCCGTTTCAATGCTCATCGCGAACCGTTATTGATTGCACTCAACGCCTGCAAGCAGGCTATGTTTCGTCGACTTTAACTTAACCAACCGAATGGGGAGATCTCCCACTTTTTCCTAGACAAAGCAGTGCCATTGATTCTATTTACTTGTGTTATTAGTTGGTCCTAAGCTGACGTTAAATTTATTAAAAATTGTATTTTGGAATATTTATGAACAGTACTAGTTCAGGACTAACTAATAATAAAAGCAAATAGAATCAATTGTAGCGCTCTGTTGAGGACAAAATGGGAGATCTCCCTATTCGGTCGGCTAAGTGTTAACCCTCTGCACTCGAGAGGTGACTGTTAGTCGTCTAACGATCGTAAATTCAAAAATTTTCAAATTCGAAATATTTACTAAGATTTGCCTATATTAACACTTAACCAACCGAATGGGGAGATCTCCCATTTTTTCCTAGACAAAGCAGTGCCGAAGCAAAAGGGTTAAAATAGCATTTAGTTAAAAAGAAAAGATTAATTCATACGTATACTATTACGATTCTACATACCCACAAAGTTTTATCAAACACTTCTATCAGACTCAAAATTTCAGAGTTAAACGAATTTATTTGTGACATAGTGTATGAATACTTTTTGGAGCCATTGTGTATCTGTTATTAAAGATCGATGGATAATATAGTGTATTTTTTAAGAGGAGCGGTCGACGAACTTGCGTCGTAGAATTTCCATGGTGAATAGAAGCAGAGAAACTTTTCTTCGGAAAGAAAGAATGTTCACGAAATAAGTGGCAAGCAATTTATTCCGATCTCCGTCCCTGAAGCAGCGAGAAGCAGAGCATGACAGCGCCATGAAGAAAGACTGGACACAGTTTGTTGGCAGCCGCTTATAAAGAGCACCAGTCATTACGAGATTCGTCTTTTCCAGTACGAAATTCTTTGCGAGACGGTATTTCACCTTACTTTCTCGAACGATCGGATACTTATCTTTTGTCTATCGGTCGACAATTACAGGAAAATCAAACTCGATATAATCCTATTGAGAAATGAGACTGTTTAAACAAACATCATTGTAATTTTCAACCCTATGTTCTATTTTTAATTTTTAACAAATTTTTACATTATGAGGTCTATTTTAAATAAATCCTATTTTATAAAGTCTATTTTAAATAAATTTTTATTTTATAAGGTCTATTTTAAATAAATCCTATTGTATAATCTATTTTAAATGAATTCTACTTTATAAGTTCTATTTTAATCAAATTTTTATTTTATAAAATCTACTTTAAATAAATTCTATTTTATAAGGTTTATTTTAAATAAATTCTAATTTATAAGGTATATTTTAAACAAATTTCTATTTTATAAGGTCTATTTTAAATAAATCCTATTTTATAAAGTCTATTTTAAACAAATTTCTATTTTATAAGATCTATTTTAAATAAATCCTATTTTATAGTCTATTTTAAATAAATTCTATTTTATAAGGTCTATTTTAAACAAATTTTTATTTTATAAGATCTACTTTAAATAAATTCTATTTTATAAGGTTTATTTTAAATAAATTCTAATTTATAAGGTATATTTTAAACAAATTTCTATTTTATAAGGTCTATTTTAAATAAATCCTACTTTATAGTCTATTTTAAATAAATTTCTATTTTATAAGGTCTATTTTAAACAAATTTTTATTTTATAAAATCTACTTTAAATAAATTCTATTTTATAAAGTCTATTGTAAATAAATTTCTATTTCAAATAAATCCTATTTTATAATGTCCATTTTAAACAAATACGTAATGAGCAAAAAATATATCACTTTTTTTTTAACTTAATTGTAATATGTAACGAGATATATGGTATGCAATTTAAGGTGTTAATTCTGTAACGAAAGGATATTTAGCAATAGAAACTTTGTATCCTCCATAAAACAGTTTCACATTTAGCCCGACCTGGATACTCAAGAATTTCAAGAAGAATTCATGCTGCTTAGAATGAGAAGTAAGAGTAACTGCCTAACGACGTTCCAGTTTAGTGTTTAATCCTTAAACGAAACTTAATAACAACAAAAGTGTGAATAATTGTATGATTTACCTGACGACACAACTAAATTCAGTTGAATTCATACAATGTTTAACTTGCAATATTATATGAAAACAAAAATAAGATAACGAGAAAGCTTAATGAACAAACTGTAATCCGGTAATGGTTAAAACATAAACCTAATTAATTAATTATAAATTAAACTTTGTATAAACTTTTAATTAGATTCTTAATTTGCGTTCAACGAGCATAAAGAAATTTTCAAACAAATATCATATAAATCTAGTAGCATCCAATATACAGGTATCGAAAAAGAAATATGATACGATTTTTTTGCAACCACAAATTATCGATTTTTGAATTCTACAAATTATTATAGTTACGATAGACTGGCTCCCATGTATGAACTAGTGGAGAGATAAAAACGTTCAAATAAAAGAATTTTCGAATAACAGCACAATTACTGTTTTTTAATATTAAACTTCATTTTTTTAAATAGATATCAAGAAGATTAACTTAATTTATCTTAAGAAGATAAGTTCGTTTAAATATCTGTATATCTTGTATCTTCTTTACTGTTAAATTTTAAAATATTTTAAAGTAAAATCTATTATCAGCTGATTATCTGTTTGGATCATGAAGTATCTGGGTACAATATTTAAATAAGGGAAGTTCTTACGTACAGTGTGTTCAATTTAATTTAATAAAGTGGTATAAATTAAAAATTTATGAAAAGTTATTTCATCAATTGAGTCACATGGAAATGAGCCAAATCACAAAAAGTGAAGATATAAATTTTAGAAAGTATTTTTGGCTTAGATCACTTTCTTAATCACAAATTCAATTGCGAGGCAGAGAAAATTATTCAACAGTAATTCATATAAATTTCCATATAAGTACAATACATACAGGTCGTCAAAAATATTGTCTCTGTCTGATAAGTAAAATTTTCTTTGTTTTATTTTCCTGTATTTTGTGTTTCTAATTATATGCATGCAATTGTACTGATTATAATTATGAAAATATCTAAATTAAAAATTATGTTAAGGAATAGGTATACATAAAAAAAGAATTTGAAATTGCAGAACTCAGAGGGAAATAGATTTGGGAATATTTTTTATCAGTTTATCAATGAAACTCGGCAAAAGTTACTGGGAATAATAGTAACTATTTTTGCAAATTTTACTCACTAAGTCCGAAACTCGTCAAATTGACGAGTCCTGTAAACCTAGTAAATATATAAAAATGAATGTGTGTCTGTCTGTCTGTCTGTCTGTACTCGATGGATTCAAAAACCATACATTCAATCGCCGTGAAAATTTGGGAAATTATTAGGTATATCCCCGGGAAGGTTTTTGAAAATTCTTTTTAAAATCAAAGTTGGGGTTCTAGGTCAGTATAGTGGTATCACTCCATCAATAAAAGTCAGCAAAAATTGCTAGGAATAATAGTAACTGTAATTACAAATTTTGCTCATAAAACCCGAAACCTGTCAAATTGACGGGTCCCGTGAACCTAGTTCATAATAAATTTTCATTAATCAAGGCCAATAAAATTCTAAATCAAAATGTTGCGTAATATAAAAATATTTTTTAACTTATTCAAAAATGTAATCCATTAAATATCCTCGAAACAAGGAATATATGACTTAGACCATTTTCATAATTATGACTAAACATATTGCCCCCAAGGAATAAGTGAATCTGTATCCTAATCGTGGTCCATCTATTCTACCTTATCGATGGACGATAAATCTAATTGAATTAATAACGAATTAACGCGCCCCGATAATTTCACACAGATCTCTTTCATCACGACTCTATAATTATTCGCTTCGATTGTTCCATTCGCGATACGGAAATTTTCTCTGTGTCTTGGCGATAGATCAACCAAATTAATGGAACATAACTAAGCACGCCGCTCGAACTCGCATATGCATAATTTTCTCTTGATTTTCTACACGAAAAAATAACGAGTAGAATGCACCGAGGGAATCGCAGCTCTTCTTGAGATTGTACAATTTTTCAAAACAGGACGATAGAGAACGAAAAATACCGAGGGTAATTATTAACACGTTGAACACCACGTCACCCATATTTGGGTGACGGCTATGTTGCTTGTAAACGGTTGACACTTTTTTAATTAAAACAAAATTTTGGAGGTAATTTATACTAATTTTATTTGTAACACAATTATGATAAGTATATACGAAATAAAGTAACAATAAATTATATATAGTAAATATAACATTGCGCTGTTTACACTCCGAGTTTCGGGTTTAGGTCTTGGGAGAAACTCCATCGATTTACGCTGGGCGTTCAACGTGTTAAACGATAAGAATGTTATCAGTGACCTCATGAAAGGGGTCATTTGACCCCGCTTGGTACGTTTAGTGTTAAGGGTTAAAAAAAAAAATGTGTTTCTGAGGGCGATTGTCAATTTAAAAATGTGTGGCAACGTGTTAACTTTAAAAAAAAAAGGACGTCACCCAAATATGGGTAACGTGCGTGACGAACGTGTTAAATGGATTGAACTGTGATATATCCGTCAGACAAAAAATTTAAATGCAGTCAACCCTCCTATAACGCGGTACTCTCAGAACGTGGTTTCCATATAACGCGGAGCTGAAATTGCGACAGCCCTCCTATAACGCGGTACTCTCAGAACGTGGTTTCCATATAACGCGGAGCTGAAATTGCGACAGCCCTCCTATAACGCGGTACTCTCAGAACGCGGCTTCCATATAACGCGGAGCTGAAATTGCGACAGCCCTCCTATAACGCGGTACTCTCAGAACGTGGTTTCCATATAACGCGGAGCTGAAATTGCGACAGCCCTCCTATAACGCGGTACTCTCAGAACGTGGCTTCCATATAACGCGGAGCTGAAATTGCGACAGCCCTCCTATAACGCGGTACTCTCAGAACGTGGTTTCCATATAACGCGGAGCTGAAATTGCGACAGCCCTCCTATAACGCGGTACTCTTACAGCGCGGTTTCCATATAACGCGGAGCTGAAATTGCGACAGCCCTCCTATAACGCGGTACTCTCAGAACGTGGCTTCCATATAACGCGGAGCTGAAATTGCGACAGCCCTCATATAACGCGGTACTCTCAGAACGTGGTTTCCATATAACGCGGAGCTGAAATTGCGACAGCCCTCCTATAACGCGGTACTCTCAGAACGCGGTTTCCATATAACGCGGAGCTGAAATTGCGACAGCCCTCCTATAACGCGCGTACTCTCAGAACGTGGCTTCCATAAACGCGGAGCTGAAATTGCGACAGCCCTCCTATAACGCGGTACTCTCAGAACGTGGTTTCCATATAACGCGGAGCTGAAATTGCGACGCCGCCTCCTATAACGCGGTACTCTCAGAACGCGGTTTCCATATAACGCGGAGCTGAAATTGCGACAGCCCTCCTATAACGCGGTACTCTCAGAACGTGGCTTCCATATAACGCGGAGCTGAAATTGCGACAGCCCTCCTATAACGCGGTACTCTCAGAACGTGGTTTCCATATAACGCGGAGCTGAAATTGCGACAGCCCTCCTATAACGCGGTACTCTCAGAACGTGGCTTCCATATAACGCGGAGCTGAAATTGCGACAGCCCTCCTATAACGCGGTACTCTTACAGCGCGATTTCCGTTCAACAACGTCCCATCAGTTCTTTCCGTGCACCCAATAAATGATTTTAACTGGATATGTTTATATAAACATTCAAGCTTATCTCTTAGCCGTTTACGACATCAGTTTAAGTCGTCTCAGAGCTCTTTCACAGTACGTTTCGTTGGTAACCAATTCTTTCCAAAATTTTGTTGCTGGCACTTCCAAATCTTGATTTACAAGATTTGAAAAAAGGGCTAAATTTGGCTAAGGAATTAGAACTTCATTTCATTCAAACTGATCATTCAACGGTGCGCAGCGCAAAGTTTAAAAGAGAGTTAAGGAATTGCTTAGCTACCTATAGAGAGGTTTTAGGGGAGTTAGAAAAAAAAAGCTACAATCGAGAACCAATGTGAAGATGAACCAAGCGAGGAAGACATTTTACCCATTAAAAGAAGACGAGTTAGGCGACTCATATTTGACAGCGAGGATAAATGTTAAAAGATTATATAATTTTACAAAAGTCTTTCTTTTTTTTTTGTTGGAAAACAGTTTTTTAGTTTAGATTTTGTTTCATTTTTTTTATCATTTCCTTATATGTGCCCATAATTATGAAAGTGGTCTAAGTCATATATTTCTTGTTTCGAGATATTTAATGAATTGCATTCGAATAAATTAAAAAATATTTTTATATTATGCAATATTTTAATTTATAATTTTATTACTCTTGATTAATGGAAGTTTACTATGAATATGAAATTTTGTGTGAATTTCATTTGAAAATATTGTTTTTAAACTTTGAATTGACTTAGACCATTTTCAAAATTAACTGAATGTCCTATTAATGACTTAAAGCAATAAAAAACTACGTGTTTTATTAGAAATAATAATTTTAATGAAATAATTCATGAACGTTTATTAATTATTTTTAAAAAATAATCCATTTTTATCATTTTAGGCTTTTATCATTATGAGATTTTAGATTCTTGAAATGTTCCTGAAAAACTGTAGGGATGTACGATAGTAAACACATAATATCTTTATGTTTTTCTTCCGTTACTGGAAGAAATTATTTTTCCGCCAATAATTAGTTCGAAAGAACTTAACTGAATTAATGCACTTTTAAAATAGAACTAAATGAATTCCATATATTGTTAGGCAAACCAAAAAGTAATTGTCATTTCTGTTATTGTTTGACTGTCATTTGTCGGTTTATTGTGTAGTTCAGAAACTCATCAAAGAGGGCAACGCGTCATTTTAAAGCTATGTTCATATAATTTCTTTAAATTTTTGACTTAGACCACTTTCATAATTAACACTAAATGACTTCCATATAATATTGAAATTACAACCATTATCTAATGGTTCATTTTTGACGATATCATAAAAATTACTTTGAATTAATTTAGTTTAAAATAATATAGTGTGAAATAACTGATAAACTCATTTTTTTTTAATTTTGACTTAGACCACTTTCATAATTATGGGCACATATGAATTCTTCAATTCAATAAAAATAATTTATAATTTATCTTGTCTTTTGTATTTATTGGTCTCCATATAACGCGGTACGAATGATGTGATTTGTACTAATTCTGAGTTTCTTATAGCGCGGTTTCCATATAACGCGGTACGCACTCACCGCGTTATAGGAGGGTTGACTGTATATGTGATTACTTTACTCAGCAATAATTATGCTGAATATTAATTTTATTCCTAAAAATTGTATAAGAAAATACAACGTGCAAATATTTATATCAACGATCAAGATTCTGACTCGATAACTGTTCATAGCTGTACCCACCAGTTTCTATAACTGCCTTTACAGAGATACTCGAACATATCGAACGATCTACAGTACAATGTACATAATAATACAATTGCACGAATAAATATGTACTCACTTGGATTCTTGCGTATTTCATCGTAAAGAATCGTCAATATTTTTGTAGGCTGCAGGTAATCCGTTAACCCGTCAGTGGCAAGGACCAGGAAATCCTCGGTTCCGTCCAGAAGAATGGATTTAATCTCAGGCTCGCCTGTTACGAACGGCTTATACCGGAAGTCACCTAGAACCAAACGAATCAAGCGCTTTCTTTACAATTTTTCATGTTGTATTGAACGTTGTTTATGGAATTCGGACGAAATTGAGATTGATCTCGTACGTGAATTAAATAAACAAAACGATGAATTTATTTTACTGGTTTCAGATGGTGAAACCATTTCTGAAATGGACCCTGCATGACCAAACCTCAGAAACGGACACGGAATATTTATTATGCATACGATGACTCAAAAAATTGATCAAATACTCATCTCTATTATATTTTTAATTTAATCAAGATACAGTTACTGATTATAAGTTATAATAATTAATTGAAAAATTTAGAAAGTATGTTAAAGAATATTTGTCAGAAGAACAAATAAATATTAGAATTACAGTTGCATTTGATAGAAAAATTACATAATTACATAATTATTTCATAAAAATGATCCTTTTATCAGACATATTACTTTTTCAAAAGTAATATTTTATATTTATATTTTTGAAAAGTTCAGGAGGTATGACAAAGAATATTTATCAGAAGGATAACCAACTATTAAAATTATAATTACATTTAATAGAAAATGTGGCTTAACCATTCGATGAATGTCATGAGTCGTATAAATTAAAATTTTGGTACTAATGAAAATGATAATCAAAACAAAATATATACCGTATTACGTCAAATATAAGATGCACATTTCTACGCGTAAAAATATATAAAATATATAAATAAAATATATTTTTCAGTTCTTTAAATATATACATATTTTTGTTTATTCTACAGTTTATAATGAAAATACTTAATTCACGTATTTTTTTATTTCTAGCTTAATATATACTATTAAAATATATAAATAAAATATATTTTTCAGTTCTTCAAATATATACATATTTTTGTTTATTCTACACTTTATAATAAAAATACTTAATTCACGTATTTTTTTATTTCTAGCTTGAAATATACTATTAAAATATATAAATATATATTTTTCAGTTCTTTAAATATATACATATTTTTGTTTATTCTACACGTTATAATAAAAATACTTAATTCACGTATTTTTTAATTTCCAGCTTGAAGTATGCTAATACAATATATAAATAAAACATATTTTTTAGTTCTTTAAATATATTCATATTTTTGTTTATTCTACAGTTTATAATGAAAATACTTAATTCACGTATTTTTTTATTTCTAGCTTGAAATATACTATTAAATTATACAAATAAAATATATTTTTCAGTTCTTTAAATATATTCATATTTTTGTTTATTCTACACTTTATAATAAAAATACTTAATTCACGTATTTTTTTATTTCCAGCTTGAAATATTTAGGGTGCGTCTTCTAATCGATGTAATACGATAAATGTGAACAATGTAAATTAATCAGAATGGTTCGTAAATCCAAACTTATCAAACAAATCAAAGTTTCGTGGACACGTCACTCTCGTTTGCAATTTAAATTTGAACGTAACAAAGTGTCAGTGTTACACTTCATCATCATTGCGTAACACCGATTCAAAGAACAAACAATCAAACAAATTTTCATTACAATTTTATTCCTAGCACACGTATAATGATCACCGTTTATTCAGGTACACAAACATTTGTTACGATAAGTGACAGATGAATACAGATTCCAATCTGGTTCGTGTTATTCTATAAATTTCATGTTTGTTTAATCGTTAACTGTACAATTTCATTCATAGCCGCGGCAAACCGACGGAAAGAACCGCATAAATTTATAATAACCGGAAGCGTCTACGGTTATACTGGTGCCATTATTTAAATTAGCTCCGCCATTCATTAAATAGATAATTAAACTTAATTACAGTCTAGTTGAATACTGATACTCCCCACGCTTCACGTCGCGTGTTTTTCAGATGTAAAAAGTAGCGCTTACGTGTAATGGATAACTGTAATGGCCGCCTTGAATTCCATAAAACTGCACATCAGCAGGAATTAAATCCTCTCGTTCCCCTTCCCTCCCCCCCCCACCGTATCCTCCTTTAATTTGTTCAAGCACAATCGAGAAATTTGTGGCAGGAATAAATTGACGCGAGAGGGGGTGATACCTCGCGCAAAAGTGGGTCGAAGATACGACACGAAATTTTCTGTGTAAAACTACAGTGGCTCCAAAAAGTATTCGTACACTGTGTTATAAAGAAATTCATCTACAGTGGCTCCAAAAAGTATTCGTACACTGTGTTATACGAAAATTCATCTACAGTGGCTCCAAAAAGTATTCGTACACTGTGTTATAAGAAAATTCATCTACAGTGGCTCCAAAAAGTATTCGTACACTGTGTTATACGAAAATTCATCTACAGTGGCTCCAAAAAGTATTCGTACACTGTGTTATACGAAAATTCATCTACAGTGGCTCCAAAAAGTATTCGTACACTGTGTTATACGAAAATTCATCTACAGTGGCTCCAAAAAGTATTCGTACACTGTATTATAAGAAACTTCATCTACAGCGGCTTCAAAAAGTATTCGTACACTGTATTATAAGGAAATTCATCCACTTTTGAAATTCTGATTTCAATGAAACTTTATGCGTGTACAGAGCACTGTGTATCCTGCGTGGAGCAATTTTTTGGCCGCAAAATATCTTTTAAGGGGACTGATAACGAATTTCAAAGTTTCAGCAATTTTTCACGCTTTGAATACAAGCTTTTCTCTGTTCTTTTTTTTATGACAGGGCGAAAGGGTATTAAAAATTAAACATTTTCAATTTGAAAGGTTCTACTTTATCAAGTACCATTACAAAGTTATCTTTAGAAAATGAGAGAAAGCTCAGAAATTTCACGATTTAAATTAAAAAAGGTTATAAATTTAAAAAGAATGCTATAAAAAGGTTATAAAAAAAGGTTATAAATTAAAAAAAAGAATGCCATAATATTTAATTTTATATAACCTCGATTCAAGTATCGTCGTGGATGCTATAGCATTCATTCAATATACAGCGGCTCCAAAAAATATTCGTACACTGTATTATAAGGAAATTCACCTAATCCAGAAATTCTGATTTCAACGAAATTTTGTACGTGTACAGAGCATGGTATATCCTGGATGGAACAATTTTTTTGTCGGCAAAATATCTTTTAAGGGGGCTGATAATGAATCTCAAAGTTTCAGCGATTTTTCACGTTTTAAATACAAGCTTTTCTGTGTTCTTTTTTTATGTCAGGACGATCGAGTATTAACACTTAGCCGACCGAATGGGAAGATCTCCCATTTTGTCCTCAACAGAGCACTGCAATTGATTCTATTTGCTTTTGTTATTAGTTAGTCTAGAACTAGTACTGTTCATAAATTTCCCAAAATACAATTTTTAATAAATTCAACATCAGCTTAGGACCAACTAATAACAAAAGTAAATAGAATCAATGGCACTGCTTTGTTAAGGAAAAAATGGGAGATCTCATTCGGTCGGTTAAGTGTTAAAAAGTAAACATTTTCTATTTGAAAGGTTTTGTTTTATCAAGTACTATTACAAAGCTATCTTTAAAAAATGAGAGAAAACTCAGAAACTTCAATGCTAGTTTCCCCCCTTTAAAATGGCATTTAGATGAAAACAAGAGATTAATTCATACGTATACTATTACGATCTACATACTCACAAAGTTTTATCAAATACTTCTATCAGACTCAGAATTTCAGGGTTAAACGAATTTATTTGTGACATACTGTACGAATACTTTTTGGACCAATTATAATAAATAAACTTTATGTTTATTCAGAGCATGGTGTATCCTGCGTGGAGCAATTTTTTTGGCGGTAAAATATCTTTAAGAGGGCTAATAACGAATCTAAAAATTTCAGCGATCTTTCACACTTTGAATACAAGCTTTTCTGTGTTCTTTTTTTATGACAAGGCGATAGAGTATTAAAAATTAAACATTTTCTATTTGAAAGGTTTTGTTTCATCAAGTACCATTACAAAGTTATCTTTAAAAAATGAGAGAAAACTCAGAAACTTCAACGCTAGTTTCATCCCTTTAAAATGGCATTTAGATGAAAACAAGAGATTAATTCATACGTATACACAAAGTTTTATCAAATACTTCTATCACACTCAGAATTTCAGGGTTAAACGAATTTATTTGATATAGTGTACGAATACTTTTTGCATATATACAAGAACATTCTTTACCACTCAAACGGTTAACCCTTTGCACTCGAAAGATGATTCTTAGTCATCTAATGACACTAACTTCAAAAATTTTCCAATTCGAAATATTTACTAAGATTCGCCTATATTAAACGTCATTTGGTTTAGTTAAGTGATATACTAAAATTTACATATATGTCTATTTAACCACTGAGTCTAATTAATAAACAAACTAATCCAAATTAACCCTTTGCACTCGAGAGGTGGCTGATAGTCGTCTAACGATACTAATTTCAAAAATTTTCCAATTCGAAATATTTATTATGATTCACGTATATTAAACTTCATTTAGTTTAGTTAAGTGATATACTAAAATTTACATATATGACTATTTAACCTCTGAGTCTAATTAATAAACAAACTAATCCAAGTTAACCATTTGCACTCAAGAGGTGGCTGTTAGTCATCTAATGACACTAACTTCAAAAATTTTCCAATTCGAAATATTTACTAAGATTCGCCTATATTAAACGTCATTTAGTTTAGTTAAGTGATATACTAAAATTTACATATGTGTCTATTTAACCTCTGAGCCTAACTAATAAACAAACTAATTAAAGTTTGGAAATGTAAGCAAATTTGGATCTGTTCTGATCAAGAGAAGTAGAATTAACCTTTTGCACTTGAGAAATGACTGTTAGTTGTCTAATTATATTAAATTAAAAAATTTTCGAGTACAAAATATCTACTAAGATTCACTTATATTAAACTTCATTTAGTTCAGTTGAATCATGTACTAAAATTTGCATATATGGCTATTTAACCAGTGAGTCCAACTAATAAACAAACTAATTAAAGTTTGGAAATTTGCGAAACTATAATTTGTTGACTGACAGTCACCTCTCGAGCGTAAAGGGTTAAATACAGAATGTCTTCGCAGCGGAGCCAACAGAGCATTAACACTATTCCTACCACAACCGGTCAAATGACCGTTTTTAAAATTTCGATTAGAATTTCAAAGATACAACGTAATTGAATCGCCTTCAAACTTTAGACTTTTTCTCACATATACGTATAATTCCTTTTTTCAGTATTCACTTCTTTTTTCATTGTTTATTTTTTGAGAAAAATTTGTAGTCTCTCTTACGTGGAAATGTCGCGGTAGGAATAGATATACGTGAAATGTCGGTAGGAATAGTGTTAAGGGTTAATTTGACATTGGGTTAAATCACTTGAAATTCATCGAGTTTTACATAATTTTCTCATGCCGTTTCGTGCGAACTATGCAGCAATTACCCGATTCCGAATTACTTCGAACATAAATCACAACTTGAAAGTACAAAGAACGAAGTTTTACGGTGCGGTTGCTTGTAAAGCAGGTCATGCTGTGATACAATCATAATTATCGTTCTATCATGCAGCTTCCTCGGCTCAACAAACTAGAAGAAAGGAGGATCATTTTCGATTTCTCTTTGTCGCTTATGATAATTAACGAGCCTGCTGCTTGTTTCTTCGTTTGTGCAAATTAGACGGTCTACTCGAAACAGTTGAGAGAAACCATTAGCATAAGGAACGATCTTTAACTTTGTTTTCTCGCAGGCCACTATCTGATAAATGTGTACGTTAATGTTATTATGAAATACAACATTTTCTTTCGACAAAATTATACAACTTTTTCTGTTAGTTAATTTTATCGAGTTCCACGTATTTATATCTAATTCTATTTTAAATCGTTTCATTTAAAACGAACGAAATGCAAACAAAGCTGTTCAATTATTTCTCTTCGATAAAATCAGATATGTATAAAATTAAACGAAATTGCATAGAATTAAAAACAACAATGTATCTTTTTATTCAGCACAACCAAATTTTTTTAGCACATAAAATTTAAAAATCATTGATTTTTATTGCAAACTCAAATAAACGTTTCGTCGATGTTATCTATAACCAATAATTACTGAAAATAAAAAATTGATCGAATAACACTAGATTGCCGGAGTGAGTCAATTTGATTCACTTATGAATTATCAAATTCAAGTATTATGTGAAAGGAATAAAAGTAAGGGCGTTTGTAATAAAAAAATCTGCAGGAAATGTATTTTAAAAACAGACTATATATGTAAAAATTGTTTGGAATAAACTTTCTTTAAAATAAAGTTTTATTTTTTTTTTAATCTTCAATTTTCATGTTTCAGTCAAATTGACTCGTTTCAGGCAAAATAGGTATATACCCAACATCCGGCGATCTAATGATAATTAAGCTACATTTTTCATCAAATGCAACTGCAATTTTAACATTTAATTACTTTTCTGCCAAACATTCCTTCTTCTGCATTCTAAACTTTTCATTTAATTATTTCTTTTAAAAACTTCAATTCTAATGTTTGAGTCAAATTGACTCGTTTCAGGCAAAATAGGTATATACCCAATATCCGGCAATCTAATGATAATTAAGCTACATTTTTCATCAAATGCAACTGCAATTTTAACATTTAATTACTTTTCTGCCAAACATTCCTTCTTCTGCATTCTAAACTTTTCATTTAATTATTTCTTTTAAAAACTTCAATTCTAATGTTTGAGTCAAATTGACTCGTTTCAGGCAAAATAGGTATATACCCAATATCCGGCAATCTAATGATAATTAAGCTACATTTTTCATCAAATGCAACTGCAATTTTAACATTTAATTACTTTTCTGCCAAACATTCCTTCTTCTGCATTCTAAACTTTTCATTTAATTATTACAATCCATATTCTACAACTATATCCCGATTCAATAAAAAAAATGATGAACCAAAGTATTCGATTGATCTCCTAAGTTAGTGCATAAAACAATCAATTGCAATCGACACAAAAATTTTCAGATAAATTTTGTACAATTGCAAAATTGTAATCGCCAAAAAAAAAATAAGTGACAAAAATGAACTACGATTCTATCGTAACGGCCAGTGTGAGCTAACGAAATTTCGCGACGTCGAGGAGAAATTCCAACAGACGACAAACGTTTGAGACACGCGTCTTCCCGCGATGCATAAACGGTTTAATGGGTTGTTAATTATTCCGGGCATGCGATTGTAGAAGCCACCCGGTAAAGCGACCATCGCCTCAAGCATGGCTGCACGTACTATTGTGTCAGCGGTCGAACGGAACCAACAGGATACCCGACACGCGCCCAGAATTTTTTCCCTCCTTTTCTTGGCGATACCTAAGCCATAGTTGGCCAGCTGTTAGTAGGTACACGCTGGACTCTCCCTACTTGGTCCCCCCACGCGAGTCACGTGACCTTTACCCGACCAAATTATCCCGCAAAGAAAGTTAGAATTTAACCGTTCTATCCGTAATCGGAAGAACTTCAGCTAATTGCGCTTGGCGATTATAGAAGTGATCTAGGTGTAACATTTTTTTCTGAAATTTACGTCTCTATTTCCTGTGATTTCGCTCGTTTCCATTTGGCGACTCAACTGATAAAATAACTGTTCCTTAATTTCTGATTGGGCCATTTGACAAACGTAATGATAAACACTAAAATTTTAGATAGAATGCCTTTGGAATACATACAAAGATAAAGAAAATCAAAAGGTCAGACTCAAATAAAATATTAAAATAATTAAACTGCAGATTTTTATGCAAATTTATAGTCATGCAAATAACTAAAATAATGGAACTTATGTGGAAATTTATTTCACCCTTTAAATATCATATTACACGCTTCACTTAAGATATTTATTATACTTTTGTATATCACGTAAATTCTGCATTCCTTCTTTTACATTGTAATGTACAAAAATAATATACAGGGTGAATCTCAGAACTTGATCACCTGAAATGACTTGTGAATTATTAGTCAAAAGACAAAATAAAAGTTTTATGGTATTTTAAAATATTACAGAACCACGTGTCTCAGTCGATAACATACAACTTTAATTTGCAACACTATTTTTTATGAGAAATGATTCAGGAATTATTTGAGGTGGTGAGAGAAACGTTTCTTGAGGTTGCAATTGATAAGGTATAAAGTATTTTTCACCATTAGTATTATACAACATTCCTAACTGTTGATAAGGAATAGAATTTTCTGTTCATTATCCTCAAATAATTTCGTTTCATTCGAAAACTATTCAAAGAATATCTTATTAAAATTATTTATTCTAAATATTATTCGAATAATTATCAACTTCGCCTGTTGCTGCACATGCGTTCGATGCATTTGACCGATTATAAGAGCGTACTTGTATCGCCATCTAGCGGTACTTGGTTTTCACAACAATACGTGACAAGTTGGAATGAACTTGACAGAAATATAAAGTGTATCATTAAAAATAAAATTATTAGTGCAAGTGAATATTAACGTGTTCTACACCATACGTATCAACAAATGTGAGTACCAAATATAAAATTAATATAAAATCGAGACATGAATTTATTAAAATTAACTACACACATACATTTATATCATATGAATTGTAATTTCTTTGTTCTAAGATAAGATATTTTATGAGATATAATGATGATGAAATGTTCTACGATATCTAAATATCATTTTATGTATATGTAAGAAGTTAACCTTAACAACCATCAGAAAGTATAGATGTGAATTAATCATATGAAATAATCACGCTATTAAGACTTTTTGTTATTATTTATAACTTATTAATTGTATTTCTTTATACTTCTCATTCTATATTTAATTTATGCTTTAAACATTTACATATCTATTCTTTTCTGTAATTATAAATTTGTAGGTAACTGTAAAAATTATATAAAGTAATTTATCAGTAATTTGAGAAAAAAGTAACTACTTCAGAATAACATGATCAAGAGTATCTGTTTTATTCAATTTTATTTTGTAATAAATAGATGTAATAGAATTTGATCAGTTTCTTTAAACTAGACAATGTGTTTAAGTAGTAACAACAATATTAAGAATAAATTTATTGAAAATGTTTTTCCAAAAAAGTAGCAAATCATTCAAACTGACTTACCTATTGCTCTTGAAACACTTAATACTCCATTAACTCGCATAATCCCCATACTTTGCATCACTACTCCACCTGTTTTCTGTATCCTTTGTACTTCATCCTGAGAAGCAAAAATCAATAATATTTACACATTTCATCATAAATTACTTACAGAACACATTATATTTGTCAGCTATCAATTGTTTTTCAAACAAAGCCAACAGAACCTAATTTTAAATTTTCTGTCAAACGTACTATTAAAAGATTAACATTATCTAATTATCGATAGCATCCACAATTAAATAAATTACAGTTAAAGATGACAGTGATAGGAACACAAATAGATAGTGATAAAAGATTATTGGAGTTTCAAAATTATGAAGAATATTTGGATTCCCTAGTAACATTTGTCGATCTTGGATATTTAAGAAATCTTAGTGTTGCACGTCAATTAGCTGAGCTTGGTTACCGTTGTACAGGTGAAACACTTGATGAAGCTACGTTCTATCGTCGGTTGAAAGCTGTGAATGAGCTACTTTTTCCAGTATATAAACCATACGAGTTAACATCAGAATTAATAATCCCAAGTGATAATGTAATGCAAGAATTAGCGCTCAGAGAACGTTTGAACAGATTAAAAATCGTATCTACCATTATATTCATACGAAACATGACAAAACTTCAATTTGAGATTTCTGGTTACATTGATTTCAGTGAGAGACTTGAGAAAGAAAATTGGCTTCCATATTTTCAAGAAAGAAAAAAAATATGGCCATACGCATCTGATCTTGCATATTATGATTGGAGAACAGGAAAAACATGTTTGAACGAAACATCAAATTATGAACCGATTATAGATCCAAAATTGGGTCTTCGATTTAAACACTCTCACGATAGGCATTATATTAATGTTGATCCTGCCGCACCATCCACAGGCATATATACAACACGAGTAAGAGTACGTAGTCACGAATATGAACACGTGATATTATATGATCATGTTCTTCGGAGTAAATGTTAGGGATAATTAAAGAATACGTGATGTATACTTACTTCACGATGAAGTCGATGCGGATTCACTAATTGAACAATACTGTCACGTTTGATCAATGTAGCTGTAGAGTCTCCTACCCAAGCTACATGTAATCTTTTATTTAATATTATAGTGCAAACTGCGGTAGTTCCACCACATACTTTCTGAAAAGAAAATAATAATATTAAAAATGGCAATGGTAAATGGCATATTTATGTAAAAGATATATTGTACATAAAACTTTTATCCTTACTTGTGTCTTTGATTTCTCTACAAATCGTGCATCTGTAGTAAGGAAAGCGTCGCGTAAGGCACGTTCTGGATCAGTAGGATAATATATGCTTTCTACTAAATACTGATGCAAATGAGTAGCACAATATACAGCTGCGTCCTGTCCTGCATGTCCATCAAATACTGCATAATAATTTGCTATAGAGTCGTCCTACAGTTTGAAATATGTTTTTCTAATAAAAAATTCACAGTCTTTATGTTGTCTATTAAGAAAACCTTAATGTTTACATTTACCTCAATACCAAATATAGAATGTAAGTCATGTAAGACCACATACCGGTCTTCCATTTTTCTTCTACAATTTTTGGTTCCACCTGCTGCAACTTGTGGCAGTGGTGTTGAAGGAGGTGGAGGCAATAATGCTAATCTACTATTATCCAGATAACGAGTACATATTTCATTAACTTTACCAGTAATAGCTTGCATTAATTTTAATGAAGTGTATGCTGTAAAGTACAAACTATTATCAAAGATATTCACCTTACTATATAAAATAAGAATAGTTTATTATAAATAGACATACTCTTTTCTTGTGATTTATATCCACAATCTTCTGGTTGTTTCTTGCACATGGATTTAATTTCTTGTATTACTTGATGGACCAAATGTGCTTGTAAACTTGGAGGGCATTGCCTAGAATATTACAAAATTCCTCGTGTATGTAATTCCCGAAATCTCATAACAAAATTAATTGCTTTATTCTTTAAAGATAATTGCTTATTAAAAGAACAAATTTCACGATATAAGTACAACCCTGAATATAGAAACTGTAAAAATAATTGAAGCAATGAGACTAGTAAACTGACGGCAATAATTACAAAAAAAAATTTCGATTTACAAAATTGAAAATTTTGTAAATTTATTTTCTGCGATAAAATTAACATCCTTGTAATAATAACGATGGATTTTTCATTTAGAAATTCTATAAATCGTAAGCATATGATTTATTTGTAACTTGCTCTAAGAATAATTTAAAATTAACCTTTAGGACACATGTCTACATAGATTTACAATGTTCACAATCTTTATTTGTTGATATGTGCTTTTTTTATAAAGGATACTGATTTATAAAATAATTTTTATTTTTTTATCCTCTTTTAATCGTAAGATTTTGAGTTTAATTCAGCATGCAACATATAAATAATGTATTCAAAACCTTGTGCGTGTCAAATTTTCAGTTAAAAACAATTTTCATCAAACTTCAGATTATACTTAATATACGAAGAATTTAATAATAATGAATTATTAATTATTGTTATCACAACCATTAATTATTTATTTAATTTACTTACCAAACAAGGAAACAGAAATACATTAATTTTACTGAAATTTAATATTTTATGATGATCATAAGACACTCAATTCAATAATAAAAAAAAAATGTTCTTTTAAACGCCGACACATTACACATTTTTCATTCTTTCATTTTCTTAGCAATAATTATACACAATTTGTAGAATTATGTAATTGCACTTTACAATTAAAAAAACACGAAAATATTATTTAGGTTACAATTAAATTATAATACATATTTTGAAAAAATAATAATAGCGTAATCATATCAAATAAATTAAGCAGCTAAAACATTTTCCTAAATAACTAATATTCTTTACTTCTCTAATTTCTTGAGAATATTTTATACACGTAAAATTGAATAAAATAAAATACAAACATTTTATATCATAGTATCAATTTTTTACTATCTGTTATTTTTCCAACGATTAATGTAGTTATTGTTTCTGTTATTACATGTAAATAAACAATCATTATTGTTCTGTTCTAATAAAAGTTCTAAATCGCTATGCAAAACAAGGCTATCGTAAACACTTTTTACCGGCCGTGCATAAATACGTTCATATCTTATCTAGTAAACATACAGACAATCAAATGCACCATTTAGTCTTATCCAGTGGGAAAATAATTATGATTTATCGCGTAAAAAAGTAAATTCACGATTTCAATTAATTATTACCTACTCGTTGTACAAGAAACGAACAAATGAAATGGGGAGGGCGATAAATATTATACTGATCTTAAAGAATTGGTACATGTATCTTCGATATTCATCGCATAAAATATTCGTCTTTAGATATGAGAAATTTATGGAAAGGAGAAGTAACTTTCAAGCAACACTTGCCTCAAGAGCATGGAGATTATGCTTTAGATAAACATTTTGCTGAAGTTGTACACAGTGATAACAAGAAATCGCTTGTTTTTGATTTAAAATCAACATCTTTCAAATTAGCGCACCGTGATACGTTCGAAAATGACAGCTTGTTACAGCCTACAGAGAAACACCCGAAACAAATACAAGACACGCCATCTTCGAAGTGTTACCGACAGAAGAACGAAATGACATCGATCGTCGGCACTTACCAGCACGAGAGAAATGAAAACCTCGACGAGTATTTCAAAGCTGTGGGTATGTTGAACACACTGATTAAAAATGACTGCAGCATACCTTACGATGGAAGCAAAAACAAATATAATTTATAACATTGCGCCTATTTCCGCGTAGAGTAACACAGTTTGTAATTGATTTTTGAAAAATTCGAAAAACTGAATTAAACGATGAACTGATTTATTCACGATAGAATATATTGATTCGTTGCTCTATCACTAATGAAAAGTACAAATAAAAATTTGAATTTTATTCAATTTACATTGTATATACATTTATAACCGTTTGTACTTGTAATTTACATATTAATATTTTTTATATTTATTGAATATTTAAGTTATAAAATAAAGCAGATAAAACTATCAATCTCGATTGGATTATTTATCGATAACTAGTTATTACCTTATATTTATTAACGTTTTATGATTGAAATTAACTGGTTTTATGAAAGACTGAACCTTCAACGTGATTAATTTTGTACTGTACATAATTATAAATTGAACAGACATCAAACTCATTTTGTTCGTTTTCAATTTTTATACGTGTATACATTCATAGGTGTACCGTACATTCCACGGAAAATGATGTGCATGTCCAGTCCGCAAGTAGAAATATCAAACGACGGTGATAAATGGACCATTCGTACCATTTCAATGATTCGTACAGTAGTAGTGACGTTTACTCTGAACGAAGAATACGAAGAACACATGCCAGCCGAAGTAACATTGAAAGTATTGTTTCATAATATTTTTCAAGCTATAGCGATCGTTTCAACTCGTTCGAATTGAAAAACCGTGCCAAACTTCTTTTCCATACATAACAAGAAACGTATACTTTCATTTAACGACAAAAACAAAAACGTTCCTTTTATACAATTTAACAAATCTAATATTTGGTAATTATACGAATTTAGACATATAAACAAATTTTTTAAACAAATGTCATTTAAATAATACTGTTAATATTGAAATGCAGAAAATTAATTTGTGATTTGGTTTTATACATTACGGTTTTGTGTCTTTTAAAATAATGTCTGTGTATAAAAAATGGGATACTTTTTCATTATTCCCCGTTTGTACATTTCTGCCTGTTTTTGTTTAGAACGTGACTACATTGGAGGGAGACAATCTAGTGACAGTTTCATGTGGCCCAGATAACAACAAAGTAGTGCGGAAGTATGAAGTTACAAAGGATGGCATGGTTTTGGTACGTACCATTTGTACTTCCCTTTACGCGTATGTAAAAGCCTGGCAAATGCTGAAACTGTACTCTGAACCTGATCACTCGTACCGACATGGCAAAACGTTAGAAGCTTCAAAAATGTTTTTTATTCATTCATAGCAACAGTAAATCCTTCACTTTGTAATCACGAGTCAAGTTTGTTGCACAGATTATAGTCTAACAGTAATAAAAATAAGCTATATTGTTTAACTTTAATTTGAGTTATAGTTTGAATATATCTATGAGATTCAGGATTATCACAACATTAAATATTTCAAGGTTTTACCCGTTACACAGTGTTAAAGTGTGCAGTATATAAATTAACAAATTAAAAATATACTAAGAATCAATTATTAAATATATTTTACTTCTTAATAAAAAAAATATTCAAATATACTGGAAAATTTGTATTCTTTATCTTTTTTTGAATTAATTTATATTTGTTTCATACATATTTTATATATGAAAAATCAATTCATAAATATATATATATATTCATATATATATATATATATATATATATATTTCTTTTTCAATCGGAATAATGTATTTGATACCAATTCTTTGAAAAAAAATTATTTTATTTTATTTCTCATTACTGCACATCATATACTTTCTATGGAATTATCATACTTTAGCAAAAATAATCTAAGACATCTCATAAAAAATTAATTTTAATATTGAGAAAGTCCAGATCAGTCTCACAATCAAACATCTAATAACCCTAACTTTGTAGTGTTATCAATTAATATACATTTTTAATTAATTCAGTCAAATCGATTGTAATTCTATATATTTGTAGAAATTTTTAATCGTTATTATCTTGCACCGTTAATATTTGAAAATAATTAAAAATACATAAACGTTCAATTTCGATATTTACGAACTACATGTATATGTTTAGCTAAAAATAATTTGTGTACAAATAAAAATCCTGCAAACTATTAAAATGCATAGGCAGATTATATAACACATCAAAACAGATACTAATGTTATATTTTCTATTTTCAGACAATGACCCACGAAAATAGTGGCCAAGTAGCAAAGCGCTATTTTAAGCGTCTGTCGTAAATTTTGGATGCATTTTGAATGAAAAACATGTTTTTACACTTCATTTTACATAAATTACGTTATTTGTTAAAACGGAGTTTTTAATTGTTTTGTATATTTGTATTGCAATAGTAATCTGTTAGTGACATATCCCGGAAGGATACGTTAAATAATGAAAACGTATCGTACAAAAACGTAACCGGAACCTACGGTTGCCAGAGGAAAGAATCAAGAATTAATCATACTTTTTGCCACTGTCATTTACGTGCTCCGCCTAGTTTTATTATGCATCACGTGTTAAACAGTATACAAAACATGAATAAACAAAAATTGTATTATAAGTTGGAAATAAAAAAATAAAACCTTAATTGAATTATAGTACACTCAAAATTACTAAAATATATTGTTCACGCGAAAGGAAATATAAATGTATATGAAAGGGTATAAAAAGTCAGTTTACTAGATCTATATCATTTCTGTTTACATTCGACACCGGCCGCCATAGAAGCTATCAACGAATAAACACATTCTGATGCCTATCCATGCGCTGACATGCTGCAATGTCGTTCATTTAAAAAAATACATTCACTTACGTTTGATTGAGGTACTGCAGAGTCACATTGATGATTTCACCGATGATCTCAGTTTCAGTCACATTATACGAGCTAACCGAGACAGGCAGCTGATCGTACGGATTTACCCTGGCGACGAATTCAGAGAAGAAACGGCTGTATGCCCCAAGATAATCACCATCAGGACAATCTTCCGCCATTCTTTCTTGTCTTTGCGAAAAATTCAAGTCACTCATAGACACTTTTTGTTAACACGTAAAGTACAATGCTCGTTGACTTTAACCGTTTATGAGATATTAACACGATAACTATCGGTGAGTTATCTCGTGGTAAGTTAAATTAACACACTTGGAAATATAAGAATAAAAGAAAGGGAAAGGAAAAGGAAGCAAAAGCATGAGCGTATTTCGTTTAAGTCGATTTTCTAATACAGTAATGCTTTGATCTGAACTTATTCGTTGATAAGCAATATTTGTATTTAGGTTACGTCACTCATTCAACATCGCGTACGCACGTAACACTACGGGCTCGATCGAACGATGCGTTTCTCTATTGTATGTCCCTCAGAGAAGTGGGGAGGATTTCCCGGGACGTTTAAAACACTATCTCTCCCGCTTCTTTGAATCCAAGTGTTGCTTTTTGTCTTTCCTCTTTTACCACTGGCCACTTGCAGATTGACTCTCCTAACAGAAGAAAAAATGCATAACGGAATCCACCGAGTGGTGTACTGCGCATGTCCGACACGGAACTTTGCGTGTCCATTGCTTCAGTCGTATACATTACTTCATTCCTTCTTTGTTGTGCGTAATTATCATTGTCATTATAAACTCGGACCAGTGTATATACATTTTTGATTTTAATCCTTTTTCGAAAATTTATCGTTATATCTATTACTTATTTTAGCTTCTTCTATTCATTTTAAATTCATATGAACACAATAAACAAAAAAGATACAAATACACTATTGTTTCTTTTATTAAATAGGTAATTTTTATTACTTTTTACTCCAAACTACACATACATGATTTAAACTTAACCGAGATT
>JAOPTO010001212.1:31999-95232 GCA_033822845.1 Tetrapedia diversipes
AAGAAAAGACTAAAATTAACTTGTACACCTAATAGATGCGTTCATCGAAATAAACCAGTCTAGTTTCTTCAAATCAGGCGTCCGTTGTCCGAAAGTTAGCCATGGTGATAAAAAGTGAGGGGGATTACTTCATCCACTAACTTTTAGCCATAAAAATGTAAATAAACTCTGAACCTGCCAAAGAAAAGACTAAAATTAACTTGTACACCTATTAGATGAGTTCATCGAAATAAACCAGTCTAGTTTCTTCAAATCAGGCGTCCGTTGTCCGAAAGTTGACCATGGTTATAAAAAGTGAGGGAGATTCCTTCATCCACTACCTTTTAGCCATAAAGATTTAAATAAACTCTGAACCTGCCAAAGAAAAGACTAAAATTAACTTGTACACCTAATACATATTTGATCAGTTCCACGAGTCACTGTATTACCTACAGTTCGTTCACTCACCGAATCGTTTCTGCCGATTACCGTCGCGTTCTCGAATATTCGCCAGGTTTCACGAGTACGAACGTAAGCAAACGATCGAACTCGTACGTATCCGGACGAATCGGCGACAGTCGTGCACGATTCCTCGTACCGGTCACAATCAGTCGAATCGAACGTGATCGAGGTGAAAGAATACTTTAAACGGTTAAGGGAGTCCGCGAAAAATGTCCTCCACTAAGATTCCGATCAAGAAGATTCCGCAGCCGAGCGGAAAGGAAAACGTGCGACCTTCTGCTCTCGCGACAGGAAAGAAGGTGCCATCGATGAGCAATGAGACAGTGTATCGGCCACGTGTTTCATTCTCGTACTCGCAGGATGATCGAAAGAAGGAAGCAGGAGCGGCTAGGGAGCATGGCCATACGAGTAGCATGTTCCCTTTGAGCTCGGCCAGCAAAAGAACGCATTTCCATGTGCATTCCGACGATCAGATCCTAGCCGGTTCGACAGCCACAAAACGGGACCCGCACGAGGGGTCGTATCGGAATTCTGTTGCAACCGCGATGGAACCTATCAGTCAGAAGCAGGTATTTATTTATATAATATTAATATATATATAAAGATATTTTGCGGCCAAAAAGGTTGCTCCACGCAGGATACACAATGCTCTGTACACGCATAAAGTTTCATTGAAATCAGAATTTCAGAAGTGGATGAATTTCCTTATAATACAATGTACGAATACATTTTGGAGCCACTGTATATCAAACGTATAAAAAAATATTTTTTTATATCTTTTTGTCCGGCGTTCGCCGAAGACAGTTCTTGACGTCTCGGAAACGTCAAAGTCTACAGTGGCACATGAAATGAATGACGTCTCCCAGACGTCATTGTGTGTCATGTGGTTAACCTTTGGGTGTGATAGGAAAAGTGATGAGACGATTTGCGGGTTCAATGTATGGCTTTATTATATACTACGTCGCACGTTGCCGTTCCAGTTACACAAACCCGAATCACCTCTCTTCCCGAAATCCTTCATCCTATATTCGCCACGAACAGGGAACATTTCCCAGGACTGGCTCATGATGTTTATGTTTGGCCCGACTTTCTGTTCACGAGCCTGATGTTTATGCTCCTTTTGTCTCATACAGTAAATGGAGGCAACAGACAGGGGACAATTACGGCACGAATATGTGGGGTACAAAATTGAATCTCAGAATATATTTAGCGATGCGCGAATCGATTATTAAGACGTTGAATGCCACGCTAGTTTTACTGGATTTGCTCGTGGCGCCATTATGAATTTTCTATTATACGATACATATACTGTTGAAATATTACCTACAATAAATAAGTTACAGTTTGTAGCTACTTTTAGATGTTTTATACTGCATTAATTTCTTCACACCATTGCATTAACGACGGTAATAATGAAAAATTGATAAGTATTGACATTTGTCAAAATTATGTATTTCTACCAATTTGAGCGCGACGGTCACCGGTGACCACCACGGCGCCACCGTCAAGTTGAGCGCGACGGTCACCGATGACCACCACGGCACCACCGTCAAGTTGAGCGCGACGGTCACCGATGACCACCACGGCGCCACCGTCAAGTTGAGCGCGGCGGTCATAGATGACCACCACGGCGCCACCGTCAAGTTGAACGCGACGGTCATCGATGACCACCACGGCGCCACCGTCAAGTTGAGCACGACGGTCATCGATGATCACCACGGCGCCACCGTCAAGTTGAGTGCCGGTCACCGGTGACCCCCGTGGCATTCAACGTGTTAACCCTTTGACTGCTAAAGGCGTATATATACGCCTTCATAAGTCCATCAATATATACGAAAGGCGTATATATACGCCCTCACAAATCCATCAATATATACGAAAGGCGTAAATATACGCCCTCTGTATTTCATTACTATAACACCTTTATTACTGTTTTACCGATTAATTCAACATGGAATTTATTGTCCTATGCAACCTAGCAATTAAATATGCTATTATTATTTGCCATTATTATTTTTTAAACCCTAAGAATGGTATCAAATTTCCGGGTAATGTTTTGTTCACTAGTCAGTGGACAAGTCACAGCGACTGACAAGCGAAAAACTCGCCGTCCATATTGATGGATTCGTCCAAGAGCGCTCCACAGTCAAAGGGTTAATGAACGTTATGAATAATTTTGTTTGCCAACAGAAACGTATGCTGCTTGCAACTGAACATCACGTTATGTAACATCCGTATACTTCTTTCAGTTGGAACCTCGAATTCACGAGCAGTTGGGGAAAATAACGCGACAGGTATCCGAAGACCGAAGTATGAGCGAGGAGCAGTCGGACGGTGAAAGGCCTCCACCCTCTAAAATACCACGTTTCTCAAAGTAAGCCTGTCTGATTACTGGTCAGAGATGAGCAGATGGACAGACAAAGTATTAAATTACATATAAAGAAGTTGATGCACCTACTGATAATTATCTTTAGAAATTCCAAAATGCAAATTAACTCCTATACTATTTAGTTTAACCCTTTCGTTACGGCAGTCCGCTCTGGAGTGACACCACCGAACGGGACACCGCGCTGCCCTCGTAAAAACTAAACTAACTCTTAGTTTAATTTGTATGAGTTAACTAAACGAAATTTAGTTTGATATAAGCTAAACTAAAAGTTAGTTTAGTTTTTAACAGTTAACTAAACTAAATATAGTTTAATATAAGCTAAACTAAAAGTTAGTTTAGTTTTTAACAGTTAACTAAACTAAATGTAGTTTAATATAAGCTAAACTAAAAGTTAGTTTAACTTTTATCAGTTAACTAAACTAAATGTAGTTTAATATAAGCTAAACTAAAAGTTAGTTTAGTTTTTAACAGTTAACTAAACTAAATGTAGTTTAATATAAGCTAAACTAAAAGTTAGTTTAGTTTTTATCAGTTAACTAAACTAAATGAAGCTTAATATAAGCGAATCTTAGTAAATATTTTCCACTTAAAAATCTGTGAAGTTAATATTATTAGACGACTAACTGTCACCTGTCAAGTGCAAAGGGTTAAAATTAACATTTTCTTATGTTCGATAGAATCTTAGCCAAGGGAAAGGGAAATGAATGTCAACTAAAGAATAGAGGAACGAGAGCGTCTAGTATGAGCGCCGCGACGCCCGCCGACGTGCTACCGCCGCCATTGCAACCATCAGTACCCCTCAAAGTAGATGCTCATTTTTTAAACTATGAATATTTACACTCCCGTCCATAACGGACGCTTGCAGATTTTGAACCGAATTCTTATTAACCCTCTATCGGCCGAATTTCTATTTTAAATATATAGAAATTGATGAATATGACCATAGTATAAATTCTATTGTTTTAGAATTATATGCAGAGATTATGCTGTGAATTGAAACCAAAATAGTGATAATATATCCAGCACTCCATGATACGCATTTATGTTATGCTGTACGGTAAATTAATTGGTTTGTAAAACGATGATCAGTTAAATTGAAACCCACCTTAAAAATATTAGCTTTTGAAACAGCAAAAGTATTTTCAGTGCGATTTCAATTTCAGTAATAAAAGGATTTTTATATTAACCCTCTATGGGCCGAATTTTTGTTTTAAATATACAAAAATTGGTGAAACAGAAAATCAATAATTATGTTATGTATGCAGATGAAAAAAATGGTCTAATTTAAACAACTTTACATTATAGAACATTATAGAATTAACATGTGTACGCCATCTCATGGAAAAAACTAAAATTATTTGTTAAAATGTCGATAAATTAGCATGTAACCAGAAAGTTACATGGGGCCATAATGGGTTAAATTACAGTTCCCGACAGAATAATTGTGCACCGTCTATATTTTTCAATGTTTTCCAGTAACTTCAGAGCAGCATACCTGGACTAGGAAACATTATACGATTATAAATCAAATTTGATTTTATCGCTACTATTTTGTCGCGTGTTGTAGATTCTCAAAAAACGTTAAAAGAGAACAAATGTTCTGTATAACAAATAATTAACCTTCTAAGAGTCCGTGTGACTTTCAACTCACATATATTAACTTATCGACATTTAAACAAATAATTTTAGTTTTTTTCATAAGATGGCGTACACATATTAATTCTATAATGTTCTATAATTTAAAATTGTTTAAACTGGACAATTCTTTTTCATCTGCATACATAGGATTGTAATTATTGATTTTCCGTTCCATCAATTTCTTTATATTTAAAACAAAAATTCGGTCTATAGAGGGTTAATGAGCGATAGCTTTATTCTCTGGCTACAATATAAAGTTCTTCTCATTCTAAATATACTGGGTGTCCGATAGTTTGTGGATGGGAGTGTGCCCCGTCAAAGTAGATATCGCAATCAATATTAAATAATAGATGCTTACCTTTAAGGCGGCAATTCGAAGAAATAAGTTCAAAGCAGCAATACCTAATGAGGCTGGCCAATTGGAAGTTAAAGAAGGTTACCGTCAACGTGACTCTGTTTCTATCCCTTTGTTCTGTCATACGGAGTATCACGATAATCTGCCGGTTGTCGAATACGAGAGGGAAAGACGTTCTCCTCAACTGTCGGCCAATTTCCTGACGAGATACATCAACACCGAGCAGCGAAGACTTGTGGTCACTTTTATGATGCACCTTGGGGTGAGTACGATGTGCAGTTACAGTAGGTATACGCAGTAAACGGGTAATATAAGGACATCAAAGGTATAACAAAACATATCTTCCCTTCTAAGGATTCGCCACTGCTTCTTATTTTTCATTATCGTATCTCAAACAATGGTAGCCTTACGATAGAATAAATTAGTGAGTTTCAATATTTTTCTACTTCGCGGTACACAGAAATTAATCACTACATTGTTACGGCACATAAAAAGATACATTAATCACTTATTAATCTCTGAAGAGAAAAGTACACATCTTAGATTGATTAACAAGAGAATAGTTGTTTTTCAAAATCTCACAAAGTCGGCAACAAAGTAACTGTTTTTCCCCACAATGTACTTAACGATATTCAGATAGAATTCATAGTTCTGATCAGTGCTGGATTAACCAGTAAATGAAACAAGCACGTACTTAAGGTGTCAGGAAAAGAAGAAAACACCATAAAAATTCTCTACATTATTAACAATATACCTAAACGTTCAAATGCATCTGCGCACGAGAGAAAAGGCAACGAAAGTTTGCGAACGGATGAGTTAGGGACCAAAGGACATGGATGAGTCACTAGGAAGAAAGGGTTCATGCAGCACACAATGTTTGGTAGAGGATGACTGTTGGACGGATGACTATTGCGATAGGATAGTTATTAAGAAGAAAAATGATAGGAATCCAACAATACTATTAATATTCCAATCACTTCACTTTTATTTATTCACAACTGAGCCCCATCCCTCGCTCTACTAAAGTTGTCATAGTAGAATTTTCCTGTAACAATTTCTCGACGAACAGCATGATGAAACTGACTATTATGCAAATCTGTTGGAAAATGAATACAGAAATACTACGAAGCAAAAATTAAGCGTAAACCAGTTTTTTCTTAACGTACTTTCTCAAGGGCTTCTTCCAAGAAGCTAAGCCACATCTGGCATTTTAGAAATTTCGAAAACATCGAGAAACAGAACAAAGGGGCTGAAGAACCCGGACGGGGTTGTAAGAATTTCGACCATTGCATTCTGCTAGTCTTGCGACAAAACTTGCTAGGTGCGGTCAAAATTGTCCTTCCTCGTGCTATACAGGGTGTTCGGACAGCCCTGGGCTTAAATTGAAAGAGTAACTCCCTGAGACATTCTAAGACGAAAATCAAGAGTAACGATTTTGCGTTTGAGGCTTTGTTTACGAGTTATAACTAGTTAAAGATATCGTTTAATCCGGAACGTTCGACCTTGAGAGCGGGTAACCGAGGCAACTCGGTCGGTAACGTCGCTGAGTCCACAGTGATGCTCAAGCGTCGAACGGTCCGGATTAAACGATATCTTTAACTAGTTATAACTCGTAACAAAGCCTCAAACGCAAAGTCGTTACTCTTGATTTTCGTCTTAAATATCTCAGGGAGTTACTCTTTCAATTTAAGCCCAGGGCTGTCCGAACACCCTGTATAAAAGTATAATAAATAATCAAAGTATTATTTCACAAATAAGAGTTCGTTTCATTTAGCGATATAAAACCCCATTCCCAATAAAATCAGTTTCTCGATTAACGTTTGCAGACCCACTGCCGATATCCTTCGTATATCGTGTATCAAGCTGTAAAGTTGTTCGATGCCATCACCGACAGGATGTTCGTGGAGACGGCTTTTATTCAGCTAACCGCACTGGCCTGCTTATGGATTGCTCTGAAGAAGCAGGAAAATTTTCACAAGATTCCAGCGGTAAGCAATGGCAATTCTTTGTCTTGAGATGTTTCTTTTTCGTTCCCGTTGATCATGTGCAGGCTACAACGATGGTGGCGCTCGCTAAGGAACTATACCTGGGAAGGGAGGATCTATTGATAGCTTACGAAAAACGAATCCTTCAAGTGATGGACTTCCAGATCACGTTCGCCGACCCTTTCACTCTATTCGGACATCACCTAATCAGTTGCATACAGCACATTCAAGTGTCCGATAAAACGGCTACATACATGTACTACTGCGGTTGCTATTTGGTAAGCATAATTTTCTTACTGGTTACCCCCGGAGGTGGATTTAAGTTTTAGAGAAATAGGGATCACGATTACTTTAAAATATCAGATTTGAAAGCACTATTTGTGTGAAGATTTATTTATCTGTTAGTGACAGCGCATTTTGGGTGGTCGCTGAAAAAGGTCTAGACCGTAATTTAGGCTAGTAACCGATTTATGACTGGGTATCTAGCGTGCCTAGCGAGAGGACATGTTACAAAGTATAATTGCAACCCCAAGGCGTCACTTGGCGGTTGGCGCCCTGAAGTCGTGCAGCCATCGGGCACCAAGGGATGTACGTTTTATATTAGTCGTGGGAAAGCCTAAACATTGCAAGCAACCCCACGTTACGTCGCTAAAAAGAAAGGACCTTTGTCCTGTAGGATCTGGCCACGGAGTGGGAAAGGCTATGCAGCCTTCTGGAAAAAGGACTGTGATAAACCCCACGGCACTTACCCCAGAACCGTGAACAGGACTAGACAAACCTTTCTTTTTCTTCAACATGACTCTAACATATCTTTACGAACGTTTCTTAATGTAGTAGTTTTATTTTTTGGCTGGTATAGTCGATTTCATTTTTATGCAATCGCGGGTTCTTAAGTGGCAAGGTTATTCTGTTGCCAATGGATTCGGCAGAAGTGCCGCTACAATAATCAAATTAAATTAATTAAACCAGAGAATCGAGGAATCACTGTATTTATTATGTATTATTTAAAATAAATATTTGTTCAATTCATTCACTCATGATTAATTGTTATGAAATTAAGTAATTAGGATAGTGTGCGTTTTAACCATGTGTGGAAGAAATTTTCTGCAAATCCGCCGGTTTCTGAAAGCTACCTCTCTAAGAGATACCCTAACTAGGATATATCCTAGTTTCACCTGTAGTTACTGTATTTTATGGTTTGAGTTTAATCGAACGAAATGTATTTTTCAGATCGATATTACGTTGCTGGACGAACAATTTTGCCGAACATCCATAAGCCTGGTGTCTTTGACCGTAACCGAGCTGGTACTTGGTCTTGTCTTGGATACAGTGGTCGTTGAGGCCAGACCTCGATGGTTGTTCTGGAGGGATTTGTTGTTTACTGCCGTTCCTTATTTACTTCACAGGTTAGAAACGTCTGATTTATTCACATTTCCTAAATATTTTTCTAATACTCTCTATGTTGATGTGGTTTTGGAACCACGCAACACTGAGAAACCGAACAATGCAGAGCTGGAAATGTTACTAGCGAGATGGCATAGAAGCAAGAAACATAAACCATTCGTTCCTCGTAACTTCTTTCGTCATTATTCTCAACCAGCTCTGCATAGTACGAGATATGATCAGCCGGATAGATAAGAAATCACAGATAAAATGCAGGGTGTTTGGGCGAAGCTGGGAGAAAAATGAAGGGGTAATTCTATGTAACATTCTAAGACGAAAATCAAGAGTAACAATATTGCGTTTGACGCTTTGTTTATGAATTATAATTAGTTTAAAAAACGGGGTATTTTACGCCTGAGAGTAGGCAAACGAGGCGCCACGGTAGGTAACGTCACTGGCTGCACAGTACCGTGTCGCCCCGTTTGCCTGCTCTCAGGCGTGAAATAGCCCGTTCTTTAATTGCTTATAACTAACAAACAAAGCGTCAAACGCAATTTTTTTACTCTTGATTTTCGTCTTAAAATGTTGCATAGAACTACCTCTTCAATTTTCTCTTAGCTTTGCCCGAACACCCTATATAAAATGATAGAGGTTAATGTATCCGTAATAATAATTCTCAATAATCATTGTTGTACCACAAATTAGTCACTAACATTCTAATTGTTACGCGGTCTTTAACTCTTATTGAAAGCAATTTGTGGATTGTCAGTAGTGTTTAGTAGAGCAACTATTTGGAAAATATTTTCAAAGGTAGAGGAATAAACCTAATGGTCGGTCACGTATGTTCGATCACTCTAATCACGTTCATGCTAATCAAGTATTAGGTTCTTTGTTACATATAACATGGTATGATGGTTCGCAGATTCGAAAACGAGGACATTAATCGAACACGCGTCGCGATTTTGCGGCGTGTGCTGATTTCCGGAAAAAAGCAACATGGCTTCGAGGTGGTGCACAAAAAATACATCCGCAGAAGAAACGGTGGTATATCGAAACCGTTATTAGAGCGAGCAAATATGGTCTCCAGCAGCGAAACCCTGTTCGATGTATAGAAGTATATTCGCTTTATTCACGATTTTTATTTTCAAGTTTTTAGCATCGTGTCAAGATGAAGTTTTATTTACTTATTTATTTATTTATTTATTTATTTATTTACGGGCTATAAACCCATTTATAAAGGTAGGTCGTCGTAGTGTAAATGCGTGAAATAATATCAGAATTTTAAAAACAAGAAGTATCTTTTAAATGTTCATTAAAGCGGGTAATGGCACGAATGCTACGTCTCCTTTTCTATCTAACAAACAGCTGAAAAGTGGACGGAAACACCTGCTGTACACATACCACCCTTTCACTTGATGTACTCAGTATAGTGACTCACAATATTGATCGAATGATTTCCTATTCTAATTGTTTGTAATATAAGAGTTTAAGAAAATTTTAAAAGAGTTTTATGTACAGCTTAGATAAGGTTAAGTTAAAAACGTAAAATTTTATAAGGCGGTTATCGATTGTATTGTTTGGTGAAACGGACCTCATGGTCCAGGCATCCAATAAAGAGATTGAAATTGAAATTGAAATTGAACGATTTCCTTTTATTATATCCCTTATCTGATAGGAATGTTATTGGTGGTTATAAGTTACAATAATTAACTGATAAGTTATAAAAGAGAATGTTTATCAGAAAAATAATTAGCTAAATGTTAGAATTGCAGTAACGTTTCATGAAAAATATAATTTGATTAATTTTGAGAATCACAGTATTATGTCGTTTAACTTGGATTTTAAGTTCATGCGAAATTGTTATTGCTTGAAACTTTGAAGTGCAGTTTCTAGAAGTTCAACTTTAGTGGGTTGTGGAGAGGAAAGGGAAAGGGTAAATTTATCTACTTAAAGAATGTTTCCATGATTACAAATAGATATTATTTACAAAATGGTATTTAATTTCATTACACATCAGTTGGATGGCAAATGAAGAAAGAGAGGAACTATTGATAGATAATGCAGAGTAAAATATGTGATAGATTTTAGTTGAACTAACAGACACTAGGATGCGATTAATGAGAAAGACTTGTGGCGACATCGACACTCTACCTTACCGACCGGAGGGTTGAAATTAGTACCCGACTCTCTCGGTAAGAAACAATAAAGAGTACGAACAGTTTTTCCTGTTAGTGAGTAGTGAATAGTAATAGAAAAAGCACGCTTGTAAAAGGTATATATTTGTCGTTAATAAAGTTTGTTTAAAATATATAAATCTCTTTTATTATCAACGGAAATCGTCGTCATACAAAGCGTAAAATATTTTTTAACTTTTTGAATTAACTGTTAGTAAGTTTCTGTCGATATATTTCCATCCAATTCCTTGTTCGCGGGCTTAATAGTTTATTGGCAAGAATACCGCCTCAATGTCCATAAATTGTTCAAATTCACAAGTCAAAAAAATGCATTTCCAACAGTTATTCATGAACTTTTATGTTCGTTTTTTTCTTTTATAGGACCCATACTTCCATCTCGTGTAAACTCTGTTAAGATTTTATTTAAAATAAATAATTTCTTAAATAAACACGTTTATCGCATAGAGATTTTACAATCTTTATTTGTAAACATTTTAACTTGCTTTCTGTTTTCTAGACATTATGCAAATCCCTCCATTCAATTTTTTATGAGGTTTCGTTTATTCCAACAGATTGTTTGAACAAAATCTTATTCAACATACACTACCAATTGGAGGATGTAAGCTAACGAAATAATTATTAATTTATAAACTTTTTATCGTGTAACCTGTAATAGCTCGGTCTGCATTAATTGTTGAATGTAATAATCATCACGAATTGCATCAGAAGTACTTTCTACGCGTTTCGGCACTTTTTTAAGCTTTGACAATTATTTAACGTTATTTAACACTAGGTTTACGGGTTTTGTACTTCATGAGTAAGATTTACAAAAATAATTACTAATATTCCTAGCAATTTTTACTGAGTTTTATTGATGGAGCGATACAAATAAACCCAAATCTATTTCCCTCTCAGTTCTGCAATTTCAAATTCTTTTTGGTGTATACCTATTCCTTAATATATGTATGAATATTAGAAATACATATACAAGAAATGTTCGAAAATCTAGTGTTAAAAACATGGAATATTATAATTATCAATATCGACATATTCAAGATTTTCTCCTCTTTCTTTTGAGCTATGATAGACATTTCTATCGTTTCTAGTTTTCACGCAATACTTCGTTCCTGTTATATTTCCATAATCGAATATTTTTACAGAAACTGAACGTGATACAGAAATTTTACTATTCAATTTATTTCAGTTTAATCTTGAGTACAATTTCATGATTTGTATCCTTTTTAGAGATTTTTTAAACTGACAAATAGCGCTGTCCTAATGTTTGTTATACAAATATTTGAATATTATAATGCCCCTTTACTCTGTCTTTTACGTTTCTGAGATATTTCTCAACACTTATTTTGATTTACTCACTTTCTATTTAAAGTATACTTCGCCATTTGTTACTGGCACTTCAAAATTTTAAAATAGTAATCAAAGCTTTAAAATAAATAAGGACTTGTATAGGTTACTATGATAAAATAATATTTTAATTAAAAAATCTTTATGCAATATATTTATTTATAGTTATAGCTTACCACTGAATAATTAATAGTAATAATAAGTTATTATATAAGAATAATAGTAATAATAAGTTAATATATAAGAATAATAGTAATAATAAGTTAATATATAAGAATAATATTATATAATAAGTTAATATATAAGAATAATATTATATAATAAGTTAATATATAAGAATAATATTATATAATAAGTTAAATAATATTAATAAATTATATAATAAAATTATATAATAAGTTAAATAATATTAATAAACTATATAATAATATTATATAATAAGTTAAATAATATTAATAAACTATATAATAATATTATATAATATTAATAAATTATATAATAATAATACTTATTACTTATAACTTATTACTAATAATTAGTTATTATAATAAATTACTTATAAAATAGTACTACAATAAAAAAATTTATTCAGTCGTACAAATCTTTGAAATTTTGATTTTATCAAACCAAAAAGTTAGTTCCATTGATACTTCCTACAGCGTTAAAAGTTGCATAATCCGTTCAAACCATAATCACCTTGAATCAAACATCGCGACCCATGCATACAAAGTAAAACAAACTAAATGAGTCACTCAAACACTCGTTAAAACTAATCTCAAGGTACTGCGAGTAGAAAGAAAAAAAATTAATTTCTTAATTCATTGGGTACAATTCGATCTATACAAATATTGACGAGAAACGGAAAAATCTCAAGCTCTTACAATTTTTTAACGCTCAATTTTTCGAGTTAAAATTTTCAATCTTTGATATTATGTAACGTTAAACGAATTACAAGGTTAAACGAATTTATTTGTGACAAAGCGTACGAATACTTTTTTGGAGCCACTGTACATGGCACGGATAAACGAGATTCTACTGTGATTCTAAAGTACATAAAGTTTTGAGGAACAAGGCAGACCGGATAACCGAGTAGTTCAGTTAATAGAGGTGTATCGTATTTATTGGAAATAGGGTTTTAATATTACGAAATAAAATACACATTTATTTTAACCCTTTGCACTTCGTTGTCCCCTCTCAGGGGACATTGGAATTTATTAGTGATTAGTGAATCAACTTATCCCAGCGCAACCTTTTCAGAAATGCATGTTTCTGTGAAGTTTTTTGCTAAAATGGCACAAAATGGCACAAATCAAAATATGATACAGTTATCAAGAAATATAAAAAAAAATATTAAATTAATAATAGTAATTAATAATAGTAATAATCCAATACGTCAGAGATGGCGCGGAGTGCAAAGGGTTAAATACTTCAATACTTTATTATACAGGGTGTCCCAGGTTTTAATGTTCAAACTTTGTCAGTGTATTCTATGGCACAAAATAAGAAAAAAATGTTATGTAAACATAGGTCATATAGAACTTTATTAAAAAGTTATAACAAAAATTTAATGTAGTAGCACGGAAGGAATTTTGCAAATATCTCGGAAACTAAGGCCGAGCGACGGTTATATGTATAGGAAAAAGTTGTTCAGAATACTCTCTTCTATAACATATTTCAGAATCATTAAAATCGGAGTTGAGGCCCCTAAAGTAAATAATTACCTATTTCTTAGCGTTTAAACGTGTCCGCTTGAATCTATTCACACGCCAGCCCTCGTTGCGATCCTCACAAGCTATTATTGGCGAAAATTCGTTTCAATGTTTGGTGACCTCAGATAGTAAACATAGCTTACATAAGCACACTGAAAAACACAATACTGTTGATCTATCGAAGCCAATGCTCGCAGTAACAGCAAGTTGATTACTATTCCTATTCTGAATTTTTGTTATAACTTCTTAATGAAGCTCTATATGACCTATGTTTACATAACATTTTTTTCTTACTTCGCGCCATGGAATACACCGACAAAGTTTGAACATTAAAACCTGGGACACCCTGTATAACACGAGGAAGGTGCAACTCTGGCCGAATTTTAAGAGCTTTATCATGAGACTAGCAAACGCAGTGGTCGAAATTCCTACGACCCCATTTGGGTTCTTGAGCCCCTCTGTTCTGTATCTTACATTTTCTTACTTTCTAGATTGCCAGATGTGGCTTGGGTTCTTGGAAGAAACCCTTCAGCATGTTAAGAGAAAGCTGGTTTTACGGTTAATTTCTGCTTGGTAATATTTCTGTACTTAAATTCTAGCATATTTACAAAAGAAAGTTTAATTTATAGATTGGATTTTGTTATTTTCAACCAAAAAGCTTTTTTTAAAGATTTACTTTTTCTTAAGTAATGCTTTTCATAGGTATATTATAAATATATATAAAAATAAATGTTTAAAAATAGCTTCTTTGTTGAAAAAACATACACGTAGAAGTATAAGGAAGTATGATGTATTTTTTCAATCAAAGGAAATTAAATATACAGTTGCAGTAAAATTGGTGAAATTTTTGGCTCTGTTCCTTAACGAGGTTTTCAATACTAGAGGATGTGTTTGAAACTATGACATTAATACACTGTTTTAATAGTTCATGGTAATAAATATTTATTTCATGCTTTATATCTCTGTATTCAATTTCTAAAAGTATTCCTACTATTTTGTCTTATTAGTTCGGATAATAGAAATATTGATATTCGGTAAACAGAGATCGATTGTATATCATGTTTGACGTTCCAACTGTTTCTTGCTTCTTTTCCGTATTCGGCCTACCCAGAAATTCATATAACTGAGCCTACGCCAGACCTCAGTTCGGATAATGGTAGTTCGTTTACCAGATATTGGTCTTCAGATCGTTCCTATAATAGAAGTTCAGATAAACGAGGTTCCACTGTAGTTGCAGTGTACCTGCATCTAAAATTTAGGCCAGGCCTGGTTAGTTACCGAAAAGCGAAGCTCTAAAAAAAGACCAAGAGAGAAAAAGGAAAGGTAAAAAAACGAGTCGATGAAAAACACGAGCTCCACACGCTCGTGGAAAAAGGAGAGCCGTGGAAGAGCGACGAGAAAGTGAGAAAAGATGTGGGAAGGGTAGAAAGGAGGGAACACACAGGTGCGGCTATGCTACGTACGAAGCGCTTCCAAGTGTAATGCTATCCGTTGCACAGCGAGAAGCTCTCTGTTCTTGCCTCGCTCCAACCTGTCACGATACATATTTCGAGCATCTAGCGACTCGTACTCGGTATTGCATTCCTTCAACAGGTTGCTCCTCCACACTGTTGGTCGGCAGAAACTTGCCTAATCTGAGTCAGTGAAATTCGAGCTAAATTTAGGTTACCACGTGTTATTTGATTGAAAAGATTTTTTAATGTTGTATAATCGAAAAGTTTGTAAGAAAGAAATTAAAGTGGAATTCAACTTCAGAGAGTTTAATAAAAATGAGGGTAAATAAATTGTTTTGGTGATTTCTACAGAAATTTGCCGGTGACCGCGGATGAATCACGATCTCGTCCCTCCTCCTACTCTTTCTCTGGCACTTCTTGCTTCGAATGGTGAGTACCAGTGACGATTAAATAATTGTTTATTTTTGGACCGGCGAAACACTGCCTCCGAATGATATCATCAATCCTTGGGCTTATGTAGAGCCGATGATTGTGACAATTACCTTTTCTATAGTCTATTAGTGAAAACTAATCAGACAGGTAGATTCGGGTCATTGCTTTTTAGTACTGTTAGCTTTGTGTCCCGTTTAAAAGAAAAACATCGTGATTTCTTTTTATCGGTATAAAATGGATGAAGGTTTGAAAATGTGATAACGCACTGTAAAAAGTTATAAAATTACTCGAAGATATTTTGAACGATAAATTTTATTAAAAAATGTTTAACTTGTATAACAAATTTTTAATATAATAAATGGAATAGGTAAAACTTGTACTCAATATCACCTGTTGCGTAGGTGAACAAGTTCGATGTTTTACGATTGTAATGCAACGACCTACTTTAAATACTGCTGGAATATAGTTAATGTATTGGGAAGAATACGAAACAACTTGTATAAAAAACAATCAGATCATAAAAAAAAAATATAGTTTCACTTGTACATATAATAATAAAAAAAAGATTCTTTTACATAATAACGCGATAATTACAATAACTAATGCAAACCATTCTTTATGTAACCATCGTTTAATATAAGTACGAAAATTAATAAAAAAATTATTGCTTTTGATAACTGTTCACCAAACTATCCTAATTCTATCCTTTAATACATCTTGTTAGCACCTTATTTGTAGCAAAGTTTTATGTATTAAAATATATTATCTTACAATCTAAATATACTTTAATAAGGACAACAAAATTTAAAATACCTTACTGTTAAATAAAGCTATCTATCCAGTCTTAAAATTAAAATTAAGAGGTTTACTTCAATTTTATTTCTTTAGTATCTCCAACGTTATTACAGATTTATCTAGCTGAAATTTATTCATCAAAGAGTCGATTAAATTTGTATCGTCTTTATTACGTTCAGCATACGAATTAGTAATATTTCCTCCGCTACTACTTTCTCCTCTCCTAACAGTTGGTTTATTTTTGGATTCCAATTTCCTTCTTTTTGACTTGATATTCTCGGAGTACGTATCTCCGATGACAAAACGTTTTGTTGCTTTTCTACCTAACCGTTTATCTTCAATAGCAATAGTTTCACGAGAGTCTTGCCTTGAAATATGACTTTTTTGTTTATCGATTTTGATCTCATTATCCTTCCAAACTGCAAGCCTAGAATCCTTTCCCCACCCACTGTCGTAATGGCAAACTCGATTATTAATTATTTGTTTTGATTTTAAATGTTTAGAACTATCTTTAGAGGAACAGGGTTCAAAAGATATGTCCGTGTTTACATTGCGTTTATGTGGCACACTAAATATATTTCTTACATATTCAAATTCTGATTGCTTGTTCTTTACTATATCGTCATCAAGCTGCTCGATACTTTGCATATTACTATCTTCGATTATTGTAATTTCTTCACTGCAACTTTTTAATGTTTCACATTCTTTCTCACGAACATTTTCAGGTTTTTTGTTAATATTTGATTTCATTAATATTTGTTGTTCGAATTTATCATTGGGTTGCTTGAAACATCCTATACTATTATTTTTATCAAACACTATTTGACATTCTTCATCTTCTGGAATATCTTCAAATTTTTCATCAATGGTAAATTCCATTAATATTTGATCAAATTCATCATTAGATTGCTCGATACGTTGTATATCGTTATTTGTATCTGTAGTGGTTCCGTTGTTCAAGGTATTTGATTTCTGATCTTCTTTTTTTAAAGTATCTTTAGATTGTTCGATAATGTTTGGTTTTGTTAATACCTGTTGTTCGAATTTATCACTACACTGCTCAACAGTGTCTATATTACTAACTGTATCAAGTATTATTTGACATTGTTTGTCTTCTATAGTATCTTTAAATTGTTCATTGATGGTAAGTTTTGTTAACATTTGTTCAAATTCGTCATCAGATTTCTCAAAATATACTATACTACTAACTGCGTCTAAGGTGGTTCTGTTGCTCAAGGCTACTAATTTTTGACATTCTCTTTCTAAGGTATCTTTATGTTGTTCGGTAACGTTTGGTTTCGTTAATAATTGTTGTGTAATGATACTTGGTACCATGTGGTTTTCTTTCAGGTCTTCATTGACATCACAGCTAAAAATTCAAATATACGTGAAAATTATTTAAAGATTTTAAGACTAAATAATCATGATACTTACATATCATATTTTATTCCTTTAACTTTTTCTGAATACTTCATAAATTTAAGTGTTCTGACTCTTACGGTTTCTTCGTCCATACATACATCGCAATTCATTTTACAAGAAGATATTACATTCCCAAAATATTTGCTAATTATTTTGTGTCGACAACTAAGGAAGATTTCATTATTTAATACAAAACAATTAAAGTAAAAAATATTTTAATTTATTAAAATCTCTTACTTTACTGAAAGGCAGTACGACACAATTTTATTATATTCATCTAATTGATTCTTCGTATGTTCTGCATCTATTATTTTTTTGCAATTTTTAATAAACGATTTTCTAAACACATATTCGTCCGTACTAAAATATATTCTACAGAATGCCTTATTCTTTAAACATATTTGTGCACATTCTTTATAGAATTTAGCAATGTTGTTAGGGACTTTCCAATAAACTATACATCTAATTAAATAATCATTCAGCAATGCATTTGTAATATTATAAATAATAATTTTTATTGTAATGCTTAATTGTTCTAATTGATGTATACCTAATCGAATTTTTATGAATAAATCCATAATCATATGTTGTAATAATAACATTAGATTTCCTAGATATCCAATTTTCTTCAGTATTACGTTTATCATCAACCTTTAAATCTAAAATAAATTACAAGATACATTTATTAAATTTAAAAATATAAAAATCGCAATTTAATATCTGTTCTGCTTACTGTAATGATAATCAAGTGTTTTTATACCTCGAGCATTTAACTTATCTTTTAACAGTTTAACAATACCTTCATCTGTACAGTAAATAATGGCAAAGTTCCTATATACCTGAATATAGGTAAATGTTATAATTATATATTGTATAGTTTTGTGAAATGATAAATTGGTTTACCTCGTCAGTAGGTAAATCTAAAATACCAAGTACTTCTATGATAAAATTTTTAAGATGATCAAATGGATTGGGAATTATATCTAAAAACCATACGTCATAATAGATATTGATTTGTTGCATTGGTATTTTAAAGATTTTTGGATTTTTTAATGCCAACAATTTACATATATCTTCAATTACCTGTTGAAATATCTAATCAAAGAAAACCAAATTTTTAGAAATAATTATTTATATTACTTTTATTACCTTGTCAGTAACACTTGTAGTTAGTGCAATTCTAGGAAGGGATTCATACATTTGACTGCATACAATTTGTCTGTAATAAGATGTATATTCATATCCCCATGTGCTTAAAGTATGAGCTTCATTAAACACAACATAAGAAAGTAATTTGCGGTTTTTCAATAAGCCCAGAAGTTTCTGTCATCAAATTTTCAAATTAATAAAAGATTATTTTAAAAGAGTTAAATACTAAACAGTTAAATTTACCATAAAATACATCAACTTATGCATTTCAGGGGTTACATATAGTAATACTATTGTTGGAGAATTTGATGTTAAATCACTTATAACATAATCTCTTTCAGTTTTATTCATATTTTTATATAAAAAACCAACATTAATCTGTTTGCTTCTTAAAAAATCCACTTGTTTCTGAAAATATAGCATTTGATAAAGGATCATGGAATTGATTGTCAATAATTTATTACATTATTATTTCTAGAATAGTAAAAATTATTACCAAAATAAAAGATAATTTTGGAGAAATAATAATTGCAACTTTGCCAGTATAAAAAAGTAGTGGTAATTGAAAGCAAAGAGATCTACCAAATCCAGGAGGCATAGATATACACATATTCGCTGCACCTACAATTGTTTATCATATATATTTTAACATATCTTGTTTCGTTAATTTATAATACTGATAACTGCAATATTTACACAAAAAATATATTATACATGTACAATACAAAAACGTGTTCTTCCCTAACAACGGCAAAAATTACGATTATAAAAGTTTTAATTCAAAAATGGTACTAACCTTCACAAATCTTAACAATAGCTTCTCTCTGAACTTGATTTTTAAAATCTTGATAACCAAAAATAGATCTTAAAGTGTGCATCAAAGTGTACTTATTAGCCATTTTGATATGATTTATGAAGTTATAATAATTAACTGTTATCTAAAATTAAAATTATTCTCGATCACGATATACTTTCAAAACCTTCGTTTTGTATGCTTGATCACGAGAAACTAACCTTATTGGTCAGAAGAAATAAATTCAAAATGTTCTAGTACCGCCAATATTAGTTCCGCCAGTTGCCACTTTAAACGTATTTTGTATAGTAGTAGATATAGTAAAATAAATCCTATTTGTTACAGGTACAAAAAAGATGTTAAAAGCGAAATATAATTTTAATGCCTGAAAAGAATTTTTGACTAAAAGATGAAAAGAATATAATATTTTTAGTTTAACAATTTTTATTAAATATTTATTACCTTGGCAGATGAGTCTACACGTAAATAGAATAAAAATTATTATTTATTTCTCAAAGTATAATTTATTTTTGTTTCAGATGCATAATGAAGAAATTTTACCTAATATTTCTCTTAATATGTGCATGCAGCGCTGAATTATCTAATGATTGCAATGATCCTAACTGGCACTCATTGGAGACGTTAGAGACTGCAAAATTGGAATGCGGGTTACCTTTTGAAAATCGTTGCTATTGCATGAGGACATGCTATGAAAATCATCATCAATATGTTGTTAATTGCACTGATTCAGGATTCTATAACACAGCACCATTATCGCATTTACCAAATGAAACGCAGGTATAATGATTATATTAAAAATAATTTCTTCTCCTCGCTAAACTTATTCATTAAAGATAATTACGTTATGCTTAGGTACTTATATTTACGGGAAACGATCTCGAAGAACTTCCGTGGAATGTATTCGGTACTCTAGACAGTTTACCTCATTTAAGAGTTATCGATATGTCGAGGAATAAAATAAGAGAAATTCGCGGAAAGGCATATCATCATGTCCAGCACGTTGAAAGGCTTATTTTAGATTTCAACGAACTCTCGTTGGATCCTGGAAGAAGTCACCCTAGAGTATTCTCCAATTTCGTATCCCTTTTGGAACTTCATTTGACTCGCGCATTTGAAGACGGTCCACCAAGAGATCTTGCAACAACATTACACGATATATTTGTGAACAGGTATTAAATGAACAAATTTCATCTAAACTAATAAATTTGTATGACACTGACAACATTGTTTTATAATTATTTCTAGTAATTTAACACGTGTGATAAAGCTGCATTTAGAGCAAAATAAAATATCGGAGTTCCGAGATGCCAACGTATTTTGTGATCTTCCAAATCTGTTAGATCTATATTTGGGAGATAATGCACTCACCGCTTTACATTTTAACATATCCTGTCTCTATAAATTACGTTTTTTGGACCTTCAACGAAATAAGTTTACAAAAATCGCAGAACGCGATTTGCATGCCATGGACGCGCTTACTAAGTATAATCAAAGCATATCGGTGGACTTCACTAAAAATCCGCTAGAGTGTTCGTGCAAACTCAATCCTTTCGTTAAGTGGATGAAGAAAACGAAAGTATTCGTTCGTAACAAAGACAATTTGAAATGTTACAAAGGTATTTAAAATAATTTAAAATAATTAGGAATTAGCGTTTAATATTACAATCTTGATAATTAATTTATTGGTTCTGTTATAAAATTGTAGACGCGGTACTTCTTGAAGTTCACGAAACGAAGAATTGCACACCGAAATTGTTTTCATCGGCTTCACACGGTGCAACCTTTTTATTGTTTTTCCTTTCCATAGTGTTAATTGGTCTGGTCTGTGCTTTAATTTATGTACAGCGCGCGAAACTACAAAAGAAAATCGAGCCTATATTAGACTCTGTAAACAAGAGGGTGCGTTACACTTCGATAGCAACTGGGGATACCCGCGAAGATGTATAGCGAACAAACAAATATAAAGAACATCTTTTGACTATGAATAAATAGAAAAAGGATGCATTGTTAATAGATTAGTTAAATAGTCACTTATCTTTAAATTAGAAAAGTTCCATTTTTTATTGTATAGTACACGAATACACGATTTTTTTTATAAGCGATCTGAAAATCGAGACAATACGATAGGGTATTAATATTTATAATACAATATACAATGATTAATTTAATAAATAGTGTAGGATTAAAGAACAGAATTAAAAATGTCTAATGCAATGTTTAAACTGTTTGTTGCGACATTAACACGCTGAACTTGTTAAATTATAATATAATAATAGCCATGAAAGATACTGTTACTGCCTCAAACGTTTGAAACCGAATAAATGTTATGTATATTTGTATTCGTGTATATTCGTTGTTATTCGACCTCTCTGTTAATGTCCATAATTCGATTCAAACTATATTCATCTCCGGATATCGATGAATTAAACGCTTCATCAATAATATACACCTACTCATAGTACTCTTACGAACTTCACAATTTCTTATCGTTGACTATCAAACCATTCACATCTAAAGACAGATTAGATAATATTTCTGGTTGCTTAAAGTAGTTCACATTATGCGTTGAAGTACAGTTGCAATTCTATCTACATTGGTGAATAGAACCTTTTGTTTTGTAAAAAACAAATAATGTCATCAACTAGACGTCTTCGTCTCGATGATGTAGTCACGTCGTATCCAGAATTGGGCCCTACGGTTCCGGACGGTGGTTATGCATGGATTGTTCTTTGTGGAGTATTCTTAGTCCAGGTATGCAATCCAAATCTGAAAATGAGAGAAAAATCATTTATACAGGGTATTTGGGATATCGGTATTTAAGAATTTTCTTTATGCTTGTAAACGTAATATTTTATAATTTCTAATTACATAAAGTAATCATAAAAATACTCGTTGTAAAACAAAAGACATCTAAATGGGAACTAAATAATCTGTTTTACAGGTATTATAACATAATCATCTGCAAGTGCTACAGTACTGGTCAATATTTTTTACAGAATCAAAATAAAACTCTATTATTATATTATGAATATATATAGTCATTATTCTTTTAAGAAATTAGGTAAGTATAGAATACACAGTTGTTGATGTTTTCCTAAACACCCTGTATAATAAAATCTGATAACGGACATTAATTTCTTCATCTTTCAACGATTTTTATAGTAATGAAAATTGTCATTCTTGTTTTAGATGACAATCCCAAGTGTAATAACAATGTATGGGATAGTACTGGTATATATACGTGAAAATAAAACAACTGACTTTGATATGTGGAATGAAAAGATTATTTTGACGCCTATATTATTTACTGCCTTTTGCAATCTAGCAGGTATATGAACGCAATTTATTGATTCATAACAATAATAAAATAATAACCTTTCCAACACTTGGCCAATCAAATAGGGAGATCTCCCATTTTTTCCTCAACAAAGTGCTGCCATTGATTCTATTTGCTTTTGTTATTAGTTGGTCTTGAGCTAGTGTTGAATTTATTAAAAAATTGTACTTCGAAAAAACAAAAAATGCATTTGATGAGCTGTGAAAACAATACTAGTTCAAGACCAAATAATAACAAAAGCAAATAGAATCAATGGCACTTTGTTGAGGAAAAAACGGAAGATCTCCCCATTCGGTCGGCTAAGTGTTAATATTAATTATTAACTTGTTTCATTAAATATTAGATCCTTGGACGAGAATAATTATAAATGTAGCATCAGTACCACGTTTAGTAGGAATAATAGGCGTGATTTTTTTAACAATTGGGATTATAGCATCTGGATATCTTGCAACTGGTGGAGTTGGTGCTTACTTGGCTAGCACCAGCGCGGGTGCAGTAATGGGCATAGGCGCCAGTTTTATTATTTTACTGAGCGACTACGTGCTCAGAAAGTATTTCAGAAAGAAGCTTCTTATAGCAGTCACGTTGAGAAATATAGGAACTTCGTTTGGTTTCATGCTCATTCCAAGTATCACGAATATGTTGTTACACGAAGCTAAATTAAAAACTGGACTGCAACTGATGTCCATAGTGCTGTTGCCTACTGCACTTGGAATATTGACTTTTCGGCTACCTTCTTTACAACAAACTTCTCCATACAGGTTCTTATTAAATGTATCTTAAACAAGCATTAAGAAGGATTAAAAAATTCAACATTAAACTTTAATAATTGAAATACAAGCTAAATCTGATATTAATCTTTACAGTTTACTTTTATCAGAGGAAGACACAGAACTTCCTATAAGAATCTCTTCGGATGTTCACAAGGACTCACAAGAAAATCTTGAATCCAGTCTAAGCGAAGAAAAATTACATGATCAGGAGTTATTTAGTGAAGGAAATAATATGTATGCTTATGAAGATTTAGATGAAGATGTGGATTTATTCGTAAATCCAGCGATTCATTCAAATGACAAATGGAAACATCAATTTTATGAATTTAAAAATTTCCGTGTTTGGGCCACAATAATTGGATGGCTTGGAATGAAAATATCTGCACTATTTTTCTGGCTTTTATTACCTATTTTATCCTATGAAGTTCTTAATAGTAGCTACTTCCAGATATCTTTATCCATTATGGCTGGCTTTAGTACCCTTCTACCGAATCTCCTCAGTTACAAAGTATTAAAGCTAGCAAACCAAAGTAGAAGATTATATTTTGGAGTAGCATCTTGGCTCTGTGGTGTCAGTATAATGGGTACTTCTTTCAATTATATTCTTTTAATTTATTGAAAAATATATTCTTTGTATTTACCTTCCAAAAAAAAATCTGTTGCTAGGTTTAATCCATGCAACCAATTATTCGTGGTTGATAATTTTTATCCTCCTGGGTGGTGTCAGTATAGGAAGTTTATCAAGTTGCCAGGAGTTAGCTCTGTATGATGTTCTTGGTTCTGAGACAGTTCGTTCCGTTTATAAAGGATTTTCTACCATTGTAGGACTATGTATTCTTGTTTTTTGTTTCATACACAGTAAGTTCTCGTAACAAAACTTTATTTTGATAAAAAAGTAAAATTATGGTAGAGTTATAAACATAAAATAGATTGACAAAACTAATTACGTAATACAAATTTCTGATTACAGATGTAAATCTCTGCTTGAGTCTCGCGGCACTTTTACAATTTCTTGGTGGACTCTACTGGATTTCATCACCTGCTGTAAACTTAATTAAAGCTATTTGTTATAGATCTCGTACAACGAGCAGAGCAAGCAGAGAAGAAACATGATTAAAATACAATGTTTAATACATATATTTAAAAACGTCGAATTTACATTAGATCCTAATTAAACGATATTTACAAAAGTACTTATATTAATCGCATTAATCTATTCTCTCTGGATTTAAAAATAAAAATAGTGTATATATAAAACCGTAAAAATAGATATTTCTTAGAAATTAAAAAATAGGCATTGAATATTGTTTAATATAAAAAAAATAAATACATGATTACATTTTATATTATTATTTCAAACAGTTTTCACTGCAATAGGTTGCTTTTGTATTATTTATATATGTATGAGTGTATATATACATAGACATATAAGTATACACAAACAAAATTAATTATATAATTTATATTAATTATCTCTAAATTACTTAGAAATTGAATTTTTGCACATGCATGAAATAAATTGTTCTTAAAATAACAACTCTGTTGTTATTTTTAACAATATAATTGTTGATTCGATCATGTATAAATATCACATAGTGATGATGTCTATATGCCAAATACAAAAAAATGTATGGAGATATGAAATTTGTATTACTAATATATCATTTGAATTGTATGCACGCTTTGAGATCGTAAAATCTGTTCTTATGGCTGAAACAAATTTTGTACAACACAAAATGATTTTATACCTTGTTTACCAATTTTCTTATAAGTAATTTTCTTTCCTCAGTAAAATTATTAATTTCGTTTAGGAGGTGCTCCCACGTATACTGGTGAATACTCCACTACATCACAAAATTTTATAACGCTTTCAAACTTGCAAGGCACTCTCATATGCAAAACTCATCAACTATCTTATTACTTCATTTAAAATTTGTTATTTTAAGTAATAATCTTCATATAATTTTTGTAAGTATCACAAATATTTTTGCACAATTTTAGATTTAGACTAATTCATAAATTTTTTCTTTTATTACAGATGACGAAAAAATATTAACATCCTTTTCAAACTTTAAAAAGTCAATTATAATACATCTACTTATATTAAATTGATTATATATTTACTTTGCAGTGCTGCATTAAACATTCTACTGTATTAGTTTTGTTAAACATGATATGATGAGAAGAGACAGTCAAACGCGTATAACATAAATAATTACTATGAGTATACAACTTTATAAATAAAATATTCATTTAACTATTCACTACATTAGGTATTGTTCAACTATGTACATGTATATAACTGAGCAATCGGAATATATTTGTATTTGTAATCGAAAATACGCTTTTAAGATGTTTCTTTAACATTTACAATTAACACGTGAAAGCTTGATCTTGATATAAAAAACAAAAAGTACCTGAAGGTTTAAAGAAATAAAACTTTAAATATTTACTTCTTTAAATTACATTAAAGTCGCGTATTTAAGATTTGAATTTGTATGATTTAATTTTAGTTTAAGTTTCAAAAAGGAGTTATGTTTCACCAAGCTCTGGATCTTTGTCTTTCAAACTACTAGGTCCTGCATTGTCCCCTGATTTAAAATAAAAATCATTAGGCATTCGATTATATTGTTTATAATCACTAACTGGTCTTGGGTTATCTAATTGATCATATTCCGATTCATCGTTATTTTGTTTGATTTCATCATAAACGTGTTCAATTTTTTTTCCATCCATTTCGTCGATGCTATGATATACATTAAGGTTTGGATTTCCCATATCGGCATCTCTATTCTTCAAATCGTATCGATTATATGAACCTAGAAGCAATCAAATAAATCATAATCAAATCATAAAGATGTAATTTTTAATAATACCTTTATTGTCATCTTCATCATCTGTGCAGCTAGTCATTCCAAGTTTCATTTTCTCGTTATTTATTTTCTTGCTTGTTCCGAGATTATTTCTGAATTGAAAATTGTTTAGTAAAGTGGTAGTTCCGTCATCGAATTTTGAAGACCCTTGATACGCGTACACAGGATTATCAAACTGAGTTTGTTCTGTAAAAAGTACATTGATAATAATTGTAAAAAATATATCGATAATAACTATAGAGTATCTTTATACTTAATTACAAACAAAGATTTCTTTTAAATATGTACCTGGAGGAGTAGCAGGTTCAGCGATATAATGAACTTGGGCAATTTCGTTCTTTAAATCGGCTACTCTGCGCCGATGATATATCCAACCTGCCAAGGTCATTGCAACAACAACAATCGCAGCAAATAAAAATCCTGCCACTATGCTGCCATAACCAGCTTCTTCTTTCTTTTGAACATTACGTGAAAACAACTCTTCATCACAATTTGGACCTAAGATATATTTTATGATTGACCAAAATATTCGGTACGTAATAATATCCCTATTAATATTAATTCATATACCTCCATAACCGTGTTTGCAAATGCAGCCATCAACAGGGTGACAAACATAGAAATCATTCTTACAGTCACAAGGCTCCATACAGTGATCACCATAATATCCTTCTGGGCATACTACATTTACAAATACAATAAACTGTTATTATGGTATACTGTTAATATCTTTTTAAACATCATTTTGTACCAGATTTATTTATACTTACTTTCAGTGCATTTGGTTCCAGTCCAACCAGGTGAACAACGACAGTGACCATCATTGGACCTACATTTTCCACCATGTTGACATGTACAATGTTGACTGCAATTCATGCCATATGTTCCTTCTGGACAGGGTACTTGACAGTATTGACCATGCCAACCAGGTCGACACTGGCATATGCCTAACGTGATAATATTATACATAAAAAACACCCGTTTCAGATTAATGATCACATACTTTCTAATATAACCAATTCTAATATAAACATGCTATATATGTCTTGGAAACAAATTTATATAAATTGATATTTCAAAAATTATTAAAGAAATAGCATTATATAAAAGTAAAGTAACAGAAAAAGAAATTAAAAAATAAAAATTGGTATTGCTACTAAATGAAAACAAAAGATGAGGAGACTATAAACAAGGCTATTAAATCTTGAAAGCAAGTAAACTGTTTTACAGTGAGTATTTGTACTCAAATATTGAAAAACGTGTGGTACAAAAAACTTTACCTGTCACATGGTGACATTCCCCACCATTCTTACAATGACAGTGATTAGCACAATTTAATCCGTAACGATTAGGGGGGCAAGGATGCTCGCAGGTTAAACCTAAGTATCCAGGTCGGCAAATGTATTCACCAGTGACATGATCACATGTCATGTTTTCTGAAAGATTAAATATTCTACATAAATTATAAATTATCAACAAATATCACATAGAATAAATAACTATTTATTATAAATATAATGTTATATTTTTAGGTATTAATAAAGAATAAACTATCTGCCTCATTGTAGTTTACATAAATTATTATTAAATGAATTGATAACTTACCATTTTCTCCAAAATTCTCAACTAAGACTAGTACAAGACTAAAATTAGTGCAAGATACTTATCTAAAAGTATGCATTACAAATTATTCAAACTAGTAAACTTTTACACATAATGCAAACTATAATACACAATCCAAAGTATGCTAATATACTTCATGCCAAAAAATATGGGTTAAAAATGTTATTAACAATTATTTTTTAATAAAAGTGCAGAAATTTAATTTATTTTGCTTTCACCTAGAACTGTTGTTTTACCTTGCATTTTTTCTGGACATTTCTCCTGACAGCGTACACCATACCACCCTTCTTTACAGGGTTCAGAACAATTAATTCCTTCCCAACCTCTAGCACAGATACAAGTGCCTGATTCCGGATCACACGAACTATTATTCATACATTCGCATTGCGAATGACAGTCGTCACCATAGAGGCCTTCGGGACATTTCGTTTCACATCGGATTCCTGTTTTATATCGTTAAAATAAAAAATTCATCGAGGATCAACCCGCCATTAAACAACTAAGTCTTTCTTTTATTAGTTTCATTTTTTAAGATTAAAGATTTCGTTTTGTAGTTTATGTGATAAATGAGTAATGAATAATAAAGGATATTTAAGTATGTTACTATGAGGAAGGAATAGGCGTCAAAGAGACTTTTATGTATGGCGATTGATCGACGAAGTAAAAGAAACAAACCTCGCCATTCTGGTTTACAGATGCAACGACCAGTAGCAGGATCACAGTCTGGGCTATTTTCTTCATGACAATCACAGGCCTGGGTACATTCCAACCCGAAAAATCCTTTCTCACAACGATTTTCACAAAATTGGCCAATGAAACCAGCTGCACACGTGCATGTGCCTGTAGGTGTTTGTAATAAAAAATATTTTTTGGTGCAGGTGCAATGAAGAAAGAACAGAAATATGCAATTTAAAAAAAAAGCAGGTTTCAAAACTATGATAACAACAAATTAAACAAGAAATAATAATAAAACAAAAAAGCATAATAAACAGTTTTATTAATGAATAAATGAATTAACGTTTCCTAATAATGAGTCAAAGTACTAAATGTTTAAAAAATTTAAAAAAGATCGTCGCAACCAGCTCCCTTACCGTTTTGTGGATGGCAGGCAGCATTATTAAGGCATTTGCATTTGCCCTCACAGTCCTTGCCAAAGGATTTATCATCACAGGGACGATCGCATGAAACACCAATCCACCCTAACAAAATGTAATGATAACACATGCAAGAACAAAATTTAACTCAATATAAAAACGGTAATATTTTGAAAGAAACAAGTAAACTAAATAATTATAACTGAATTATAATTACTTACTTATTTTATAAATTATTAATAAAAGTCTATACATCTACTCAGAAGTATTAAAAACAGCAGTTAGACATAACTCAAAATCATGCATGCAATGTATGATCATGTAACTAGTAACTACCTCAATGGTTAAATCAAAATGTACGATCACAAGATACTTATTATTTCAAACATATTTCTCTTAATAGCTTTTTTAATTTCTTACATACGATTAATAGGAAATTACATGTTATTTTTAATTAGAAATTATTTTACTTTTAATATTTATTTCTTTTGTGATCGTAAAATTATAATTTATTACCTGCAGTACAGTTGCATCGGCCATTCTCAGGCGAACACGTAGCCCCATTTTTGCAGACGCATTTTTGTGCACAATTTTCGCCATAAGTATTGTCAGGACATGCTTCACTACAGTCCTCACCTCTATATCCAGCTGCGCAAATGCAACTTCCATTTATAGCTGAACATTGCGCATTATTCTTGCAATTACATCGATTTTCGCAGTCTTTTCCATATGTATAAAGTGGGCAAGGTCTCGCGCAGCTATCACCATCCCATCCAGCTTTGCAGATACACTTTCCAGTCCAAGGATGACACATTTCTGTATTGCTTCCATCACAGTCACAAACCTAAAAATATTTAACGATATTTTATTCAATTTATTAAAAACAATGTAGAAAAATAAGTTGCACATCTTTTACACTATTACTAACCTTTGAACAATTAGGTCCCCATAATTCATCCTGACAAGCACGTTTATCACATTTTTCACCCATCCAACCTGGACTACATGTGCAAGTTCCATCAACTGGAGAACAAATTGCATCATTTTCACAAGTACAGTTGCTTGTGCAATTCAAACCGAACATTCCATTGGGGCATATTTTCAAGCACTGCAAAAGGTTGTTATCTTTAAAATAATTTATTTGAAGAGTGCAAAACGCAAAGAAAGAAAATTCGATTAATTTTAACAGTCAAGTACTGGTATAAATAAACACCTTCTCATCATAATAACCAGGAGGACATTCACATTCACCAGTGATGTGATGGCATTCAGCTTTGTTATAACAATCGCATTCCTGGGAGCAATTTTTGCCCCAGAAATGTTTTGAACAGCGGCTTGCGCAGACAGAACCCTATTTCATGAAATATAATATAACTTAAATCGCAGATGAGCACGCTTATAAATTCTCATAAAATATCACCAATTAATATTTACAGTCCAACCGGGTGTACAATAACATTCGCCAGTTGTTGGATTACAAGAACCACCATTCTGACACTTGCACTCTGATTTGCATTCGTCGCCGTGCTTCCCTGGTGGACACAAATCGTTGCAACTGAAACAACAATTATTAAAATAAATTATAAAATCAATTAATACTGAGTAAAATTGGCAGTATGATAACAAAAACTTACAGCGGTCCTGTGTAACCAGGAGCGCAATGACATTCGCCAGAAATATGATGACAGCTCCCGCCGTTTCTACAACGACACTCTTCACCGCAATCTTGTCCATATCGATCAGGAGAACACATTTGGTTGCAGTACTTGCCGATCCAACCTCTAGTACACAAGCATTTACCATCAAATGGATCACAGTTGGCGCCATTCTCGCACATGCAGTTGATTTCGCAAGATTTTCCCCATTTGCCTGGTGGACACTCTGTTGGACCACAAATAGCAATGCAATAAGGATTCTGAACATTTTAGATTACAAAAAATAAATAAATGAAAGATAAGACGAAAGTATTCCGTCTGTGCATTTAGTGTGTATGCTTCAATTATATCAAAAGGCGTGTTGTACAAATAAGATGGTGTAACGCTTACTATAGTCGCATAACGGGCCTCCGTATCCCGACTCACACTTGCAGACATCGGGTGCGATACAAGTGCCATGAATGCAGTCCTTGGAGCAGATAGGAATGCAACGATCGCCATTAGTAGTCTCTGTGTAACCTTTGCAACATTCTTCTACTGGTTTCTGCTTCGTTAATTCCTGAACGAATGATATTAAAGGATTAGACGAAAATACTTTCTTTTTAATAAAATCTTTACTTTCCATATATTTTATTATCGCTTACCTGTTCCTTAAACACCGTCCTGAATACCACTTTGTACTTCGAACATCTCGGCGGAAAGCTGAAGCACCAAGTATTCTCTCGGATGGTGTAAGGTTTCTGTTCCGATATCCGCACCGTTATCGTATACCTGATACCGGTAAAGTGTTAAAAAACGAATGCTATAAGCCATAAAAAAAGTAGAAAGCTCATAGGGGTGACTGATGACTAGAATATTGAAGAAAACTGCTGGTATTTTTTAAATCTATTAATCTTGTTTTTTTAAATTCTCTGATTTAGTAGAAAATACACTTTTAGTGTAATACCGGAAAATTTTTTTTTATAACATCTGTCTCTTTATACTTTTTTTCAAACTTTTAAACCATTTTGAGAGATAAAGAAATAATGAGTGGCATTGTATATATTCAACGAATAGTAGTTGTTCGTTTCAAAAATATTCCAAAACTGTTTGAGTGCTAAAGAATCTTTTTGTATACATGCTAAAAGTGCAGGATGAAATGCGTAGTTATTTTTTTTTTTGGAAAATAATAGAAACCACAATAATTAACTCTAATTATTATATAAAAAGTAATTTTCAGCAACAAAAAATTTTTAGATTGATCTTTTCATATCGTGGTCATTTTCAGATAAATCAGAATTTAACATGGTGCTTTTTGTAATTATCAGTATAACAATTATCTTAAAAGAATGAAAATAATTTTTAATTTTTATATTGTCGAAAACCACAATTGAATGACATTAATAAAAACTTTTGGCAAAATACAAGAGAAGCGAAATAGCGCTTTGCCTGACATTTTAAGAAATAATTTTAGTTTTTTCCATGAGATGGCGTATACATATTAATTCCATAATATTCTATAATGTAAAATTGTTTAAACTTGAAAACTTTTTTTCATCTGCATATATAGGATTATAATTATTGATTTTTTGTTTCAGCAATCTTTTTATATTTAAAGCAAAAATTCGGCACATAGAGGGTTAATTTGGGTCAACTGAATAGTTATGTGCAAGCTTACTTAGAAACAGAAAATCTGTTAAATTCATGCGCATTTAAGTATACTCGAATCGAAGATACTTAATTCTTCCCAAAAATCTGAAACAGATTTCTTCTCTATTTGTAAAATCGTCTCACTAGAAATTAGTCAACTCAAGAAACAACCAATTACGACGTATGATAATTTGATTTATAAATTTTTGTTTCCACTTTCATGCCTATTTTTATCGAGCAATAGATTACTGCTCATTTAACCCTTTGACATACGAGTAAAACGGAATTTAATGCGTCCAAAAAATACTATTTAACCCTCTATGGACCCATGTAAGTTTCAGCTCACATGCTAATTTATCGACATTTTAAGAAATAATTTTAGTTTTTTTCCATGAGATGGCGTATACATATTAATTCTATAATATTCTATAATGTAAAATTATTTAAATTTGAAAACTTTTTTTCATCTGCATTCATAGTATTATAATTATTGATTTTTTGTTTCATCAATTTTTTTATATTTGAAACAAAAATTCGGCCCATAGAGGGTTAATTTAGTAAATTGATAGTTTGTTCACTTACGTTTCTTGTCTGGTACATATATTTGGTCCTTCCAAAGCGCCAACCATTCCAACAGCTGCAAAGGCAGCCAACAAATAGATCGATAAAATCATTCTAACTTATTGCTTTTAACGTAACAAGACAACTGTGTACATTCGCACGTATATCATATTGCTTCAAGCAAAATCTCTTAATACTCCCAAATACGTCGCAGCCTTTCTTTTTTTAACGATTTTCATATGTTCCACGCAGTCGACATTTTTCTGCACCTGAAAAGGTTAAATACTTTCGTAAACGTTAAATCAACAGATTGAAGGTTGTGCATTTTTCTGAAGAAGGGAAAGAACAATGAAAGGGGACAAAGAACATATAAAAACGTTCTTCAGACACGTTTATAAGTCATTCGGAGAAATTGTACGTGACTTTGGACTCTGTATCTCGAGCGATTTACCATTTTCAATCGAAATTTCACGGTTTGTGACGAATTATGTGTTTATTAATACGTTCGTCGCCACGTCACCCATATCTGGGTGACGTTCTTTTTCTTAAAGGTAAATAGAATTTTAAATTGGAATTTTAAAAGGAATTCAATGGAATAAGCATATTGAAGCATAATATATGTAAATATAAAATACATAAAATAAAAATAAAAAGTTAAAATTTTTGCTGTTTTTATATCTTTTTACCTCAGTTTTCTATGCAATCAAATTTGGACCCAGCGAGAAACTCAGCCGAATCACGTTGGACGACGAACGTGTTAAAATGGAAGCAAATTCGTTGAGATCTATACAATTCACAGAAATTTCTTTTTTTTTTTTAATTATCAGGTTTAGACTCGCATAGACTTCGAGGTCTTTAGCGAGGAGCCACTGCAGGTGCTGAAATTCAAGATTTAGTCAACAGTGCACGCTCGTGACTTTTACACAACGTGTACAGTGGCTCCAAAAAGTACTCGTACACTGTATTACAAATAAATTCATTTAACTTAAATATTCTGATCTCAATTAATGTTTTTAATAAATCTTTATGAGTGTGTAGGGTGTAATAGTGTATGTATGGATTAATTTCTTGTTTTATAACTAAATACCATTTTAAGGAAGCGAAAACAACGTTAAAATTTCAGTGTCTTTTTCTCATTTTTTTAACATAACTTTTCATTGATGCGTGATAAAGCAACACACCTACCTACAAAGTTACTACCCACAAAGTTTTATTAACACTAGATTGCCGGAGTGAGTCATTTTGACTCACTTGTGATTTCGTCAAGTTCAAGTATCATGCGAAATGAATAGAAGTAAGGGCGTTTTTGTTAAATGTAATACAAAAATCTACGGAAAATGTATTTTAAGAACAGCATATATATGTAAAAATTATTTTGAACAAACTTTCTTAAAAATAAAGTTTTATTTTTGTCAAAAACTTCAATTTTTATGTTTGAGTTAAATTGACACGTTTCAGGTAAAATAGGTATATATCCAACATCCGGCAATCTAATGTTAAACATTTCTATCGGATTCAGAATTGCAAGGTTAAACGAATTTATTTGAGACATGGTGTACGATTACTTTTTGGAGCCACTGTACGTATAAAGTTTAATTGAAATTAAAATTTCAGGATTAGGCGAACCTCCTTGTAATATAACACACGAATACTTTTTGGAGCCACTGTAACTGTTAAAATGTGACATTCTGATTACTCTTACAAAATGTGTCTAATCACATTTCAGAAAATCATAATTAATTTATGAAAAAAATCGTGTGTCTATTTTTGCACCTCACTGAGCTTTTTACTGTCCGCGAACGTGTTAACGGGTTAAAAGGAAAGAATTTTTATCGGAAAACCGATCTTGAGCAATAATAAATGGCACGAGCGTAACTTTCCAAGAAACTATTAAATAAATAATACGTATTTCTATCAGGTTAGATGTAAATGCAGCTGAATAGCCGGTGAGCATGCACTCGTATCATACGTTGAGTCATGTGGAGCTCGGAAAAAATCGTGTACGACCGTTGAAGGCTGATTACAACTTCCGTATTGTCATCTTCAATTTATCGAATAGAAAGTTTAACGTCGAGCGTTTAGGGGACCAATGCGCGCACAAGAGAACGAAAATAACATGCAATGCCGGATTTCAAACTTTGCCGATAACATATGTAGGAATCCGATCGAGTGGATGTGAGTTTGGAAAAGTCGGAAGAGTACTTGAGTTGGGCGATTGTCGTGCGAACGCAGAATGTTTGGGCTCGAATGTTTCTAAGGCGTGAAAGATGAGAACTTGAGAAAACAGTGCGACTGAGAAATTTTGGGTGAACATGACCGAATGCATAGAGTGAGAAAGGTTGACAATTAGAATGAAAGGAAACGAGTGTTTGGAAGAATACAGGGTGTTCGGACAGCCCTGGGCTTAAATTGAAAGAGTAACTCCCTGAGACATTCTAAGACGAAAATCAAGAGTAACGATTTTGCGTTTGAGGCTTTGTTTACGAGTTATAACTAGTTAAAGATATCGTTTAATCCGGACCGTTCGACGTTTGAGAGCGGGTAACCGAGGCAACTCGGTCGGTAACGTCGCTGAGTCCACAGTGATGCTCAAGCGTCGAACGGTCCGGATTAAACGATATCTTTAAGGGGGTATTCTAGTCTAGAACCTTCAAAAAATCAATTTTTTTTTTATTTCATTTTCTGAAAGTATATGCCTTTGAAAATATTTTTACCAGTGGATATTGTTGGATTTGAAAAATTGATGAAGTTATAAGCGTTTGTCCGTAGCGTGCGACGCACCGTTGCACGGTTCTGCAATAGCAGGTATATTCGTATGAAATACTTTATATGCGTTTTTTTCGAAACCACATTTTTCAAAATAGTTGCCATGATATCTCAAGATCTAGTTGACCGATTACGACCAAATTTGGAGGGTACCTTCAGCACATGTGTCTCTATCGTCCGTACCAAAATTTTTAAAATCTAATGTTTTTAACTGTTTTTTTTGGCACGCTAAATTTGAAAAAAAGTACAAAGAACCGATAACCTAACTTTAAAGTGCTGCCAAAAATTTTCTCTTCAATGTTTTTATACACTATTGGTACCGACGATAGTCACGTTCATACTGAACATAATGGATGTTTGTTTGTCCATTTGAGAGAAGAAGAACTGCCGAAATCGTGGCAACCATGCAGGCATGTTCAATTGAAGGGGCACTACTAAACTAGCTGTATCTTCGACAATTATAAATATTTTTTCATGAAAAAAATACTGTATACTTCTTAAATATAGATCAAGACCATGCCACAAATCCCGACACGTCTTTATGGTTTAAAAAAAAAAAAATCCCAAATAGCACCTAAAAAATTGATCTCTAGACTAGAATACCCCCTTAACTAGTTATAACTCGTAAACAAAGCCTCAAACGCAAAATCATTACTCTTGATTTTCGTCTTAGAATGTCTCAGGGAGTTACTCTTTCAATTTAAGCCCAGGGCTGTCTGAACACCCTGTATAGAGCGGTTTAACCCTTTGCACTCGAGGCCATTTGCGTTCGAGCGAACCAACAACTCGAGACGCTTTAGGCTTTATCAGGGAAACATTTTACAGGTACCTTAAAATTATTTTATACTCGGAAAGACGTATTCAAATAATGAAGTTTCACCAGTTTATCTATTTTTGCATTGAATACAACAAAATCTATTAATTTGGGAAGACAGCATCCTCGACGATTAATATCGTTCACACGGGATTCGAAGAAGCTACGAAAGAAATCCCCATTAGACATAGCCGAAGAATTCGAAAGAAGCGTTAGAACAGATGTGCGAATCGAATTTCAAGCATCGCTCTTTATTCGCAGCCTTGGTTTCGTTCCAGGAAAACGACCGTTCTTTCTCCTTGGTCATTTGCATTCTGAACACTAAGATCGGACCTCAGTGTTTCGAGAATAACTCCGCGAATGGAAAAACGAGACACCGGATGTACTTACAAAGTATTACAATTACAGAACAAAACTCTTCTTTATATGGTTTCATGATTTATTTTCGAATAAATCATACGTACAGTGATTCATGAAACTGACTGAATGGTTAAGCTATACTTTACATGAGATGCAGCTACAATTTAAATTACTTATTTTTCTGATAAATATTGCTCTTTGTAGCTTCTGAATTTTTTAATTAATAACCAGTGACCGTTAAATAAAAGATATAATAAAGGAAAGTACTCGATCGATTTCGAGAAATGCTGTAATTGTAATCTTATATTTTACATTAATTTTTTAAATGAAATTAATTACACAAAATAAATTGAAGGTTCACTCATAAAGTTCACCCCCCCCCCCCTCATTCTTCCATTTCGTTTTAGATAAGCAAGCCTAATAATAAAGGTCAATTTATATTATCCGTTTAAACACGTTCCGTTTACAACACATCAGCCAAAATGTTGTTCTCAATAATGTCTGATAATGTTTGAGCTGCAACACTACGTAAAGGAAAGAATTACAGTCGAGTCTCGATAACTCGAGCATCAAGGGAAACACTAAAACTTCAAAATCAACGTTTCGAGTAAAAGAGGTTTAATAAATGAAAATTCAAGATAGAGAGACTTTGTTATAAATATTAACATTTTCGTAAACAAAGATTCACAGAAGTAAAAGATTCAATTTTGAAAGGTGTTATTTATTGTAAATACATATCTATGTATATATATATACCTATAAGGTGTTATTGTAAATACAATAATAATACAATAAGTATTCATATATATATAATAATAAATTAATATAAATTAATAAATTATTAATAAATTATTAATTAATAATTATTATTATTAATAATAAATTAATATAAATTCATACATACATATATATATATATATATATATATATATATATATATAAAGTTTTCAAATTCGAATTATTTACTAATAAAATATAAAATATTTATATATATATGCATTGTATGTAATGTGTAGATAGTTATCATTAAATAATCATATTCGTTATGATTGAAAAAGTCTGAAATTTAAATTTGCACTGCTCTGTTTATACATACATTGCTGATCAATAACATTTTCGGTCATCGATTGATTATGACGCATATTTACTTGGAGTTACAGAGATAGCAGTGATAAAAGTTCGGCTTATAGAAGTAACGTTCGAGTTGCAGAGGTACAGCTAGTTCGAATTCAAGTTGAAAAGGTGCCTTCGTTTCACCAACTGAATTTGTTAGACATGAAATGCATTAGAACGGATAATATAAATTGACCTTAGCCCTTTGCACACGAAAGGTGTTTTATGATAGTTAACACTATTCCTACCACAACTGGTCGTTTTTAAAATTTCGATTAAAATTTCATAGATACAACGTAATTGAATCGCGTTTAAACTTTAGATTTTTTCTCAAACATACGTATAATACATTTTTCAATATTCACTTCTTTTTTCATTGTTTATTTTTTGAGAAAAATTTGTAGTCTGTCTTATGTGGGACTGTCGCGGTAGGAATAAGTATACGTGAAGTGTCGGTAGAAATAGTGTTAATTGTCTAATGATACTAACTTTAAAAATTTTCAAATGCAAAATATTCAGTAAAAGATTTGTTTATATTAAACACCATTTAGTTTAGTTGAATAATGCATTAAAATTTACATATATAACTATTTAATCTCTGAGTCTGACTAACACTAGAATTACCAGAGCAGTCAAAATAATCAACTGATGATTATTTCTAGCAACCTTATAAATTCACTGTGACAAAGCTTCGAAATTGACTATGATTTTCTGTAGAAGGTATAAACAAAGATTTGTTTTCTATGTATTCGGTATTTTTTCATGTAAATTTCAATTTCATCTCTTCCATGCAAATAAGTACACTTTAATTGTCGATAGTCCTAGTGTTAAAGGTGCATTAACACTAGAATTACCAGAGCAGTTAAGATGACCAATTGATGATTATTTCTAGCAACCTTATAGATTCACTATGGTAAAAGTTTCCAAAATTTTCTATAATTTTTTGCAGAAGGTATAAATAAACATTTGTTTCCTATGTATTCGATATTTTTTCGTGTAATTTTCAATTTCATCTTTTCCATGCAAATACATATGATTTAATTGTCACTAGCTCTAGTGTCAAAGGTGCATTAACACTAAAATTACTAGAGCAGTCAAAATGATCAATTGCTGATTATTTATTGCAACCTTATAGATTCACTATGGTAAAAGCTTCCAAAATTTTCTATAATTTTCTGCAGAAGGTATAAATAAACATTTGTTTTCTACGTATACGGTATTCTGAAAATTTGCAAAATTATCGTCTGTGACTAACAATCGTCTCTGGAGCACAAAGTGTTAAGTCTAATCTGCATATCGGATGAAACAAAAAACGATGTCGTCGGCTGACCTTGAAATAAGAGTCTCGGATGAATCTCGAACGCGATCTTCTCGCTCAGTTGACGGTTTGCCACTTCCGGTCGCGAGTCACACGATCTACAGTTTACACGTGCTTACAAATGAATCATAAGCTTGGACTCACTTGACGGCAAAAAGAGTACGTGATTGAGGCTCGTGATAGAAATGAATCACAAACATTTTGCTGAATGCCGTTGAACGGTTTCCGTTTAACACTAAACGTACCAAGCGGAGTCAAATGACCCTTTTCAAAATTTGCTTTATAAATCGTACATTCTTTGTTATCTTTTTTTGCTCGTCTGACTTTCTGTAAATTCTTACATTGTCTGATTTTTCAATTTCTCAATTTTCGTTTTTCCCTTAGCTTATTTTTTTTACCGAGAAAAATTCTTTGCATACCTTATCACTAAACGTACTAAGCGAGGTCAAATGACCCTTTTCAAAATTTACTTTATAAATCGTACGTTCATTGTTCTTTCTTTTGCTCGTCTGACTTTCTGTAAATTCTTACATTGTCTGATTTTTCAATTTCTCAATTTCCCGTTATTTTCTTACCTTATTTTTTACTGAGAAAGATTCTTTGCATACTTTATAACTAAACGTACTAAGCGAGGTCAAATGACCATTTTCAAAATTTGTTTTATAAATCGTACATTCTTTATCTTTTTTTGCTCGTCTGACTTTTTGTAAATTCTTATATTATCTGATTGTTTAATTTCTTCAATTTCTTTCCGTTTTTCTCTTAGCTTATTTTTTTTACCAAGAAAAATTCTTTGCATACGTTATCACTAAACGTACCAAGCGGGGTCAAATGACCCTTTTCAAAATTCATTGTTTTTTCTTTTGCTCGTCTGACTTTCTGTAAATTCTTACATTATCTGATTTTTCAATTTCTCAATTTTCGTTTTTCCCTTAGTCTATTTTTTTTACCGAGAAAAATTCTTTGCATACCTTATCGCTAAACGTACTAAGCGAGGTCAAATGACCCTTTTCAAAATTCATTGTTTTTTCTTTTGCTCGTCTGACTTTCTGTAAATTCTTACATTATCTGATTTTTCAATTTCTCAATTTTCGTTTTTCCCTTAGTCTATTTTTTTTACCGAGAAAAATTCTTTGCATACCTTATCGCTAAACGTACTAAGCGAGGTCAAATGACCCTTTTCAAAATTCATTGTTTTTTCTTTTGCTCGTCTGACTTTCTGTAAATTCTTACATTATCTGATTTTTCAATTTCTCAATTTTCGTTTTTCCCTTAGTCTATTTTTTTTACCGAGAAAAATTCTTTGCATACCTTATCGCTAAACGTACTAAGCGAGGTCAAATGACCCTTTTCAAAATTCATTGTTTTTTCTTTTGCTCGTCTGACTTTCTGTAAATTCTTACATTATCTGATTTTTCAATTTCTCAATTTTCGTTTTTCCCTTAGTCTATTTTTTTTACCGAGAAAAATTCTTTGCATACCTTATCACTAAACGTACTAAGCGAGGTCAAATGACCCTTTTCAAAATTTGCTTTATAAATCGTACATTCTTTGTTATCTTTTTTTGCTAGTCTGACTTTTGCACACGTCACTAGTGTTCCTGTAACAAGAGCACCTCGACGTGCGTGGCACGTCTTTCCACCGCAAGTGGTTAAAGACAAGTTCCGTGAATTTAAAGAAATCCTTCTGAAAGGACGTCAACCGTAACTGGGTTAAAGAATTTAATCGTAGCCGTTTTACGTGTTGCTAATCCGAGTGAAAGTTAGATTTGTGACGATCAATTCTTTCATAGTGCACCGACCTTTCTCAGACACTTTGCATAATTACAACTTGAAACAGTGAATTATTCAGTTTTTTCGTTCCTTTTTTTTTTAAGTATTTAGATAAACTAAGACAAAACTTTTTAATCGTTTGTGAAATCTGAATTCTTAGAGTTACAGCACACGATTCTTTGAATAATTAATCAATTACAATTCGAAAAACTTGACCACCTATTTAGTTCTTTGCAGAGTATCTAAATTACCTGGAAACGTTTACATGTTTTAATAATCTACATACGAAACGTATCGTATAACACTACTCGGAAATTTGAATCATTTAATACGTTACTGATAACTCTGCGGTCATTTTCTTCAGGTTTATCATAAACAGAATGTCTGAGAAATTTCATCCTCCAGAGATCGATGTCAACATGTGAATGTGTTGCATATCAACAATATACATATATTTGTATGAGAGATTTTATTTAAATCACTAACCAACAATAAAGTGGCAATGAATAATTAAAAGAATCTAAATTTTTTTGGATTAATAAAAATACAAATTTTTATACTATATTTTATACAAAATTAATCCTTTGCACTCGAGAGTCGATTATTAGTCATCTAATGATACTAACTTTAAAAGTTTTCAATTTCGAATTATTTACTAAGATTCGCCTATATTAAACTCATTTAGTTTAGCTAAGTAATATACTAAAACTTACAATTAACGGCGCGAAAGGGTTAATTATCCCTTTGCACTCGAGAGTCAATTATTAGTCATCTAATGATACTAACATTAAAAATCTTTTTATTCGATATCTTTACTAAGATTTGAGTACATTAACCCTTCGTGCTCGAGGGGTGACTGTTAGTCACCAAATAATAATTTCGCAAATTTTCAGACTTTAGTTAGCTTGTTTATTAGTTACAGTCAGAGGTTGATAGTTGTCTAGTGATACTAACTTCAGAAATTTAAAAATTCGATATCTTTACTAAGATTTGCCTATATTAACCCTTTGCACTCGAGGGGTGACTGTTAGTCACCAAATAATAATTTCGCAAATTTTCAGACTTTAATTAGTTTGTTTATTAGTTACAGTCAGAGGTTGATAGTTGTCTAGTGATACTAACTTTAAAAATTTTCAAATTCGAATTATTTACTAAAATTCGCGTATATTGAAGTTCATTTAGTTTAGTTAAGTCATATATTAAAATTTACAATATACAACTATTTAAACTCTGAGTCTATCTAATAAACAAACTAACTAAAGTTTGAAAATTTGCGAAAGTATCGTTTGGTGACGTACAGGCATCTCTCGGGCCCAAAGGTTTAAAATATATTTAACTGCTGTTATGCAAACATGCATTATAATACCATTAAATAAGTGCATTCTAACGATATACAATATACGTTATCAGCACAGTTTCCTGAACATCACCCATGATTTTCCAGCTATTGGACACGACAGTTGAATAGCTCGATAGAAACTATAGAATTCATTGAATAACAGCTTGACAGTTCTAGTACGCAACGTACTCCATTGTTGATTACACACTGAGAAAATATTATACGAATAGAAAGTAATACTTCGAGCGGCCTAGTTATTAAATAATCGAATTCTTTTATCATTTATTATTCTCACGAAAGAATAAACTTTACGTTTTGCCAAAAACAAATTTCGTTGCCGGAAAACAGGCTGAACAACATTCCCATAATCTCCACGAAACAGGAAACGACACCATTGTTTGTAAATGTGAAAGAAACAATTATATCAACGTGGAATAACTGGTTAACTTTCTTCGTTGTTATATGTACATTAATGTGTTCGTTTAACAAAAAAAGATCTAGACTAGAGCTGCAGTTGGCTTTGCTTTATGACACCCGTTATGTCCTTCACTTATAACGGGTGCACTTTATAATTTTGAACTATTAACGTGACGCAGTACTGTAGAACGCCGTTCTCTACACGAGTACATTGGAATGAAATATGTGACGATAAAATTATAATTTTCTTGAGAATATTAAGTGTGCAAATTAATCCGGTGCCTTTGCATTTAACGCTTTGTAACTTCCTTTCAAATTAAAATACCTTTCCTGCCCTATGGTGATTTGAAAGTAACAGCATTATACTCTAAGAAACATTAAAACAATCATGACAACTCAGTATAATTTCACCTAATAATAGTAAACAATTTGGCGTTCGACAAGGAGCATTTGAGGCACTGTATTCTTTTTGCTTTTGAACCGAAGAAAAATGCTTCTGAAGCTAAAGAAATGGTCTGTTCCGCTTTGAGTAATGACGCAGTGACGTATAAAACGTGCAAAAAGTGGTTACAAAGATTTCGAAACGTAGATTTTAATCTATTGGACAAGTCACGTCCAGGACAGGCAAGAAAGCTTAAAAAACTTTTGAAAAACGTTCGAAAAAGCTAAAGAAGGGCTTGCGTTGCAATCGAGTGTTACCGTCCAATGCTTATCGCTAGGTTTACTTCAATTAGGACAAATTCAAAAGTTAGGAAGCTGAGTTCCGCACGAAAAAGGCACCGAATTAATTTGAACACCTAATATATTACGCATACTTTAACTTTTACAATTCACTATTTAATAATTAATAATACGATTGGGTATGATATATAAAGAGACGATATTCGCGAAAGCCACCATAGTGGCCTGTCGTAGTCCCGATATGTCCGCCACTCCGCTTATCCACCAATGCTTATCGCTAGATTTACTTCAGTTAGGACAAATTCAAAAGTTAGGAAGGTGAGTTCCACACGAAAAAGGCACGGAATTAATTTGCACACCTAATAATAATATTGAAATTTCGTATCAAATATTTGACTTCTTTCAACACGTTTCGAAATAAGCCGAGCCTGCTACCTGAAAAGAAACTCGGACCTGCCCCTACTGTCAAACTACTGGACTTATCAGCCTCCCCCGAAATCGTGGGGTTACCCAAGCATGTGTTCCCGTCCAAGTTCGACTTTTTCCGGCCCGACCCGCATAGTCAGAGGTTACTCGACGTATTGGATGGACCCCGGACTCTTAAAGTGATGGGGGCGGTTCCCTCGGGCCCCGCAACAGAGGGGCTACCGTACATCTAAAAGAGAATATTATGACTTGATCTTCACGACAAAAAATATACGGTTCCATTTGAAAGAATAAGAATAGCGCATTTTTCTTCCTTAGATTCCGTTTCTTGAAAATTTGTTGCATTGCAAATGATTATATTTTTCTTAAAAAGTTTATTAATTCTTATGTCCCAATGGGACATAATAAAGTAAAAGACAATATTTATGTGGATATCTAAGTGCAGTAGCCTCAAAGTTTTAAGTGCATCACCCTGTATATTGTGCATAACTATTATTTGAACACTAGAATTATCAAACAGGCAAAATAAACTTATTCGTAACTTTTCATGGGTACTTGATGAACTTAAGATTTCTTTCCCTTGAATTAGGAATTTTTTTTATGCAATGTCCAATTTGATTCTTTTGTTGCAAATAATTATGCCTTAATCATCGGTAATTCTAGTATTAATGGAGCTACATCAGCTCTGTTGAAGGATAAATCTGCAACTGGTGGTAATTCTATAGCATAAGAATACGCCCAATTATTTTTTTACCCGGTTCCTTAGAAAACCGTGTAAAAAAAATACGTACGATATATGGTAAATTTGGGGATATATTCCGCAACTTTGAAAAATCGTGTAAGATAAAAAAGCTCTAAATATTTTCCCGAAAAACGGTGCAAAAAAAGTAATAATGAAATCCATATTACATATATATATAAAACAAAAACAATTTATTTCTATTTCAAAAAAATTAAAATTAGTGTACATACAGTGAAAATCCAGTCCATAAGTATGTACGACATAAAAATTGAAATTAAAATTAGGAATAAAAATCAATGTTTAAAATTATTTATTGCATCCTACAAACTAAACATTTTAACACAAAATATTGTACTGAATAACGAAATGCTATGTTCAGGTTGAAGTACGAGATAAAGAAAAAGGTAATAATAAAATTCGGGTATTCCCCGTAACCCTAGGAATACATAGTAAACAAGCCATGAAGTAGACCAAGTTACCGACCGATGGGCATAAACCAACCGACTTCTGTTTACACTGTCAAAAGTAGAATTAAAAAAAATTTTTTCGGAATTCCTGTTGGAACAAAAAATTCGTGTAAAAAAAGTATATTGGTGAACCGTGTTATTTCAAAATCGTGTAAAAAAAGGGTTGGGTGTAGTTTCTCAGAAGAGATACTCTTCAAAATACATCTTCGAGAATTTCAATCAAATATGTAACCTGTTACGTCTACCAGAAATTTAATTTTATTACTCGCAAGATAATCTTATCGTGGAACATATAACATTACTCTCTCTCTCATTACAATAAGCTGATAAGCAACGCATCTTATTAGGTTTCTCTTTTGTACTTTAGTTCGCGGCATGGAATTACAGAACATGCTTCAATAACTAAACAAAGGACGCTCCTTTTCCTTCTCTCTTGTTCTCTGTTCAATCTTAATACTCAAACCCATTTGCTTTTTCATTCCGATCTTTTATTTCCATCAAACAATGCATCGTTCATACACCGTCTGCTATTACTAGCTGTGTCGAGCACATTTATACAGGGTGCTCCAAAATTAGTGGTACAGAAGGGATCGAAAAGATAATACGACTGAAAGTAAGACTAAAATCAAAAATAACTTTGTATTGGAGGTTATTTCCGGTAGCAAGGTATAGAAACTCTAAACATCCGCTTCCAGTTTGCTTATCTAGAAAAAAATAGTAATGATTTCACTAAAACTTTAAAAGTGAGTGTCGTTTCTATAACCTCTCGTGCATCGAACTAAGAAGAAACTTTTCACAATAATAATATATCTTTGTCAATATTTGTAAACGCTATCTTGGACAAACAACTGGTAGTAGAGTACATGATAACCAGATCCTATTTAATCGTTTGCGTAGGTGAACACATTTCAAAGTTAATTTTCTCGAAAACAAAATTTGGATGAAGGAATATTATACTGTAAAGGCTCCCGCGTCCGAATTAATAGGGAGACAAGAATGGCGGACAGATGGAAGTTTTGGTGGCGCGCATGCGTAGCATATTGTTGGAGAATAATTGGACTCTACATTATCGAGCGGGTAATTGAGTAAATTTAATATGAATGAATGATGGTAAAGAAAAAGAGAAAGAACGGTGTTGGGAAATAAATGTAAAACAGAAATGTCAAAATTGTAACGGAGAAAGAAGAACATATATGTGAGAGAAAGTGAGAAATCAAAATTATTCTGTATTTTTACTGCACAAATTTTATCAATAAATAACATTGGAACAGTACCCGTACCTTATTAAACTGTAAAGTCGTGTGAGTGACAGAATAATAAGAAAAAAATTATAGAAATTAGTGGTTCACAGTATATGCAGAGTGGGTCAACACATATTGTCATCTAGATCTACGTCATTATTATTACGCACAGCGAAAAATGTTTCAGATAAAGTTGAATGGTTTTAAGAGGGGCACATTCTGATGGTATCAGTTTTTTCATAGGTGGACGTGTAAAGGACATATGAAGGTCATATGTCATTGTTCTTTTATATTGAATCACATATTTTTTATTGTATCAGTTGATGTTCCTTCGTATTTTTTCCAAACAAGTATTAACCTATTTATATTGAAAAATCATTAGTTTAGGAGATATTTAAGAATTTTTGACTAAGTTACATGGGTAATTGCACAAAAGATTGTTCAGATGGTCAGATAATGGAGGCCCAGATACAGATCTATCGTATCGAATCTTTTTCTTATTCAGTCACATAAAATCATCCCTATCTATCCGGGCGTACTACAATTTTCGACCCACCCTGTATATCTCTACACTCTGAAATTATAGCACAGTACTCGTTATCTTAAAATTTATTATACGTAAAAACAATTGGCTGCAGAATTATTTTTTCAAGAAATTTTCTCTAAAAAATACCATCACACTACATCTATCACTAAATTCACGTCATACAAAGAATTAATTTATATTATACAAATTAAGAAAATATTCCCTATTCAATATAGATACAAATATTTCAATGCTGCTTCTACATTTTAGTGAGAGTTAACAGGATAGTTATTACAAAGCAGATTCGTAGAATATTCCAACTGTACCATGACACAGTAATTTGCACGCCTACGTCAATGCGCATGTTTCATAAGCTCGAGATAGAGGTAAGTGCAGGGCCGCCCTTAGAAATTGCGGGGCCTACGGCAGATAGTAACTGCGGGCCCACTATCTCTATTCTAATATAATTAAGAGGTTTCAGGTTTTAATGATAGGTTACAATAGCGAATGAATATTAAAAATCAATATACAATGTAGCTTGAAAATCTAGATTCTTTAAGAAATTACATTTTATGCCGTATCTCAATTCTGCCAATATAATTCCTAACTTGAAGTAGTACCATAATGTTCTATGTTAAAAACTTAAACGTTTCAGTTATTACAATTATATTTACAGTTGGACGCGCAAATGTTTGTGTTTAGGTTATGTAATAATAAACAAAAATACATGCATGTAATCTCGATCAACAATTTCCAGAAATATAAACGTATTCTATACTAATAAAGAATAACTTTTGTATTTTTCATTTAAGTTTTATATAGTTATGTACTTTCTCTCCTTCACTTACAATTATGAGCAAAACTCGATCACGTTCGACTAAAATAATGTTCACGTTTGAACTGCTGTAACCTAGTAAAAAGACGTTGGACGACAATCTTTTTAAGGTTATTTTAAAGAGCAGATCTTTCACTTTGACGATCCTATGTCGAAGTCTGTTGAAAATCCTTTTTTATCATGGGACGATTGTAAAAGTGAAGATAATTTTTTACAATAATTTGAAAAAAGCAAACGATTCTCATTTGATAGGAGTTTTAATTAGTGCAATTGAGGACGCAAGTGCAAAAACCCGGTTTCGTAAGTATAACGTTTAAAGAATTAAAAGTAGTAATACTTCAACGTTAATAACCCCAACCTTTTATTATTGCTGTTAATAGGAGAATGCACATTCTGATTTTTAGTGTCAATTGTAAAAAAAGATATAACAACGATGTCCAGAAAAAGGGTTTGAGATGACTTCACGCCCGTATTACACCTATGCCTTCAATTATACTCGTGTATCTGTTTTCTATAAAATTTTTTTATAAAATGTAAAAGTAACTTGCAGGTGTCTTGTTTGCTCGGTGCTAAGAACAGTATTGGATAAGTGTAATATAAGTATCCACAGCCAGACGAATCTTTCGTGTAACATTACGTACGTAGGAACAGGTTACAAAGCTGCAGAGACCTCTCTAACGGTGCAAGTCGAATAAAAACCAGTCAAGTCGTGAATACACGCATGAATTAACGCACAGACTAATGGCCGTCGAGCTCCGTGTCCCAGGAACGAGAGTACGGGAACCGAAACGAAAAGGAAAAGGTTTCAGGTTTCCTCGCATTCCTCGTCGTTCTAGACACAATGTAACGGTATCGTGAGTGCATCGTGCGATGGAAAAATGTGTTTCTAGAATAATTTCTATCGTCCAAATCATTAACAACTTCTGTGAGCATAATAACATCAAAATGTGACACTCCTGGAGTATGTGAATAACAAATTAGAATAATATAGAATATAGAATAACAAATTAGAATAATATAGAACATAGGATAACAAATTAGAATAATATAGAATATAGGATAACAAATTAAAATAATATAGAATATAGGATAACAAATTAAAATAATATAGAATATAGGATAACAAATTAGAATAATATAAAATATAGGATAACAAATTAGAATAATATATAGTATAGGATAATAAATTAGAATAATATAGAATATAGGATAACAAATTAAAATAATATAGAATATAGAATAACAAATTAGAATAATATAGAATATAGGATAACAAATTAGAATAATATAAAATATAGGATAACGAATTAGAATAATGTAGAATATAGGATAACAAATTAGAATAATATATAATATAGGATAACAAATTAGAATAATATAGAATATAGGATAGGATAAGATTAGAGTAATTGAGTTAAATAGCTACACAACTTTGTGATAGAAACTAAGAATTGATTCAAACTTGTATTGATAAGTACCCAAAATATTACACAGTGTGTACTTGCTAAATGTACACGTATAATCTATGGACCAAAGTCTAAGGTAATTTAATAAAAAAAAAAATTATTTCTTATTACACACTTTCATTCGTAACTCATGTATAGACTTACACTTATGCAGTTGTTTATAAAGGGGATCAAGCTGAAGAAGGTCACCTAAATATTTCTTTTATTTCTAATGACATGAAAAATGATGATTATAAAATTTGTTTTGGGTCTATCCAATAAATAAAAATTGTATTGGTAATTATGTAAGTGACCTAAGTTAAAAAAAATTAATATTGCATTTACGTGGTATAATTGATTCTTTGTAGGGGCATATATTCTATTTTTATTAAAACCCCTACGGTCTAGAGTTACGAGAAGCGAAATGACACAGTTAACTGTTAAATAAGAATAACGTTTATTAAACATAATTCCTTCAAACACAAACTCTCAATACTTTAAACCAGTGGTGCTCAACCGGCATTCCGCAGGACACATAGGTTTCAAATTCAAATGTGCCAAATAAATGCAGAAAGAAATCTAATGTGCAAATATATATATATATAAGTTCTATTTTATTATATTTTTAATTAAATATACATTTTCATTCCTATTACAAAAATATGAATTTTTATAAGCATCTGCATTCCAGTTTAAAATTTCGTGTATTTCCACTATTCGAATTTAGAATGTTTGCTTTGCTTTTTCATGATTTCCGCTTGTTTTCTTTGTTGCTGGATTTTTCTTTTAACTGAATACCAAATAAATGCAGAAAGAAATCTAATGTGCAAATATATATATATATAAGTTCTATTTTATTATATTTTTAATTAAATATACATTTTCATTCCTATTACAAAAATATGAATTTTTATAAGCATCTGCATTCCAGTTTAAAATTTCGTGTATTTCCACTATTCGAATTTAGAATGTTTGCTTTGCTTTTTCATGATTTCCGCTTGTTTTCTTTGTTGCTGGATTTTTCTTTTAACTGAATACCCCTGAGCCAAAGTTGCAGCAAACACCGCCACAAATTTCTATCGTACACAAGTCGTTCGACTTTGACCGTCAAAACACGAGGTTGCCCGAGGCGTTGCATGAAAGATAGACATCACTTTCCACTCGTCGCTTTCTTTGTGTATATCAAATGGAAAATAACCTGTCACTTTCAATACATGCAAATTGCTCGACAAAGGCTGACGTTTCACACTGTACACGTGCGTAAAGTCGAATAAAAACAGTCGATCAAGGTAACTTGGTCGTTACTTCAATTTAGTGTAAAAGATGAAAGTACAACTAGATCCCGATTAATGCGAATGATAGATTCCAGGAACCGATCGAGTTATTCGAATCTGCATTACTGTGCAAACTTCATTTATGTGAACTGCTTTCATTGCCAACGAAATCTTGAGAGTGCTGAACTATTCAAGAACAAATGTTTGCTGAAATCTACAGTATTGTCCAGTTATATGACCGCGACAACGTGCGCTTATATGGTCACCAGTTCCTGGAATTAAGGAACACATGGACATAAAGTCTGAAAGGCGAACAGTAGAGCTCAATGCATACGTACAGTGGATCCAAAAAGTTTTCGTACACTGTATTACAAGGAGATTCGCCTAATTCTAAAATTCTGATTTCAATGAAACTTTGTATGTGTATAGAGCATAATGGGTTATACATGGAGCAATTTTTTTTCTCGACAGGAATTCTTTTTGAAGGGTTAAAAGTTATTCTCAAAGTTTTAGCGATTTTTCATGCTTTGAATACAAATTTCTCTGGAATCTTTTTCTATGACTGAGTGATAGAAGATTAAAAACTCAACATCTTTTATCCAAAAGGTTTTGTTTCATCACACATCATTACAAAATTATATTTAAAATACGAGAAAAAGTATTGATAATCATTAACGTTGTTTTCACCTCCTTATAGAGGTACAGTGGCTCCAAAAAGTATTCGTACACTGTATTACAAGGAGATTCGCCTAATTCTAAAATTCTGATTTCAATGAAACTTTATGCGTGTACAGAGCATGGTGTATCCTGCGTGGAGCAATTTTTTTGGCGGCAAAATATCTTTTAAGGGGGCTGATAACGAATCTCAAAGTTTCAGCGATTTTTCGCGCTTTGAACACAAGCTTTTCTGCGTTCTTTTCTTATGCCAGGCCGATAGGTTATTAAAAATTAAACATTTTCTATTTGAAAATGTTTTGCTTCATCAAGTATCATTACAAAGTTATCTTCAAAAAATGAGAGAAAACTCAGAAACTTCAACGCTGATTTCACCCCTTTAAAATGGCATTTAGATGAAAAGAAGAGATTAATTCATACGTATACTGTTATGATCTACATACCCACAAAGTTTTATTAAACACTTCTATCGGACTCAGAATTTCAAGATTAAACGAATTTGTTTGTGACATAGTGTACGAATACTTTTTGGAGTCACTGTATATAGGGCATAATAAGTCCTGCATGGAGCAATTTTTTCATCGACAGTAATTCTTATAGAGGGGGTGAAAACGACCCCTAAAGCTTCTGTGATTTTTCATGCTCTGAACACAGGTTCCTCTGGGATCTTTTTTTATGACAGAGCGATAGAGCATTAAAAACAAACATTTTTTTATCTGAAAGGTGTTGCTTTATCACGCATCAATACAAAGTTATGTTAAAAAAATGAGGAAAAGACATTGAAACTTTAACGTTGATTTCGCTTCCTTAAAATGGCGTTTAGTTATAAAACAAGAGATTAATTCATACATATACTATTACACCCTGAATACCCATAAAGTCTTATTAAAAACATTAATTGAAATCAGAATATTAAAGTTAACTGAATTTATTTGTAATACAGTGTACGAATACTTTTTGGAGCCACTGTATGTATTATACAATGCGCTGTATCTTACTCGCTACGTCCCGAACGGTGGCCATATAACCGGACAGGTGCTGTATGTAAATACGAACTTCTATTATCTGAACGAGAAATCATGAATAATAAAGAAAACTAAGTAAATTCCAACTATTTAAACAATCTGGTTATTTAACACGATTTGTTTTCATTTGTTCAATACTCATTCGCAAATAAGATTCGTATAAATGGAATTCTAGTGTATTAGAATACTTGAAATACAATATGGAAATAGATAAGAAAAATTTCTAAATATACCTTTTTGTACTTTTACTAAATTACGATAATAAAAATATTTTTATCGTTTTCTGAAATAATTTTAGTAATACAGATTGTACTCTTCGTATCACTGTCGCATTCTACTCGCAACAATCGAATTTTCGTTCACATTAAACGTGACCTGGTACCATTTTACAATTCCTAATAATCTAAAAATAGTAAATCGAATATCGTACTGTATGAACTCGTATTAATCCAGAACTACAGTAGCTGACAAAAGTTTAAGACTCAAGGATCAAAGAAAATAAATTAATTAATTAATAAGAAATAACAGTATAAATAAAATTTGTATTCTATGCTAATCAATAAATAGTGTTCTACCGTAATAACAATAAAAATAAATGTATAGACAATATTTGCATACTATAAAACTACCTTTTTGCATTGTTCTGTCGTCTAAGACCAAAGGGTCAAAGAAAATAAATTATTTAATTACTAAGAAATTGCACTATAAATTAAATTCGTATTCTATGCTAATCAATAAATAGTGTTCTACCGTAATAACAATAAAAATAAATGTATAGACAATATTTGCATACTATAAAACTACCTTTTTGCATTGTTCTGTCGTCTAAGACCAAAGGGTTAAAGGAAATAAATTAATTAATTAATAAAAAATAACAATATAAATAAAATTTGTATTCTATGCTAATCAATAAATAGTGTTCTACCGTAATAACAATAAAAATAAATGTATAGACAATACTTGCATACTATAAAACTACCTTTTTGCATTGTTCTGTCGTCTTAGACTTTTGTCTGCTACTCTACCTAAAATTTGCACACTATGGCTACAATGCAAATTAGATAATAAAGCATTATAAAATAAAGAACTTCAAAAATGTTCATTTTTTATCATCCATTCACTCTTTTTTTAAACATTTCCTACAATTTTTTATGAATAAAAGAAATTATTAAAATGCTATTACTTTAAAATTTCTTAAATACGTTATGTGCAATGAAATTTATAGCTAATTTAATGATTTGTTTAAACATGAAGAGATTAAAAGTGTTTCTACATTTCATTATAAAGAAATAAAAATCGTAAGTTCCCTATATGTCTCACAGATTAAACTACGAAATATATTTATGAGACGTTTGTATTCCGATTACGCACCAACATTATAGAATTCGTTTTGGTATGAAAAAAAAGAGTATCAATTCATTAAGACGCATGATACAATTTATATGCATACGTAACAACAATACTATAAACAGATAATACGTGCTAAGATTTATTCATCGATGATCGACTCCACTGAAGTTGGAGTCTTCATTTAAACTGTTCTTTTAATCGAAGATGAAATCATCCCACTTCATTCATCAAGAATCACAATTACGCTAGAAAATGAATGTTTCTTCTTATTTCAGCCATCATCTATTTAAAGAACGTAAATAAAACACATCTTGTCTGTAATACAAAAATAATGCAACACAATCCTGTCACAAATTTAATATATTTTTAATATGTTATTTAATATGTTTAATTTAATATCTTATTTAATATTGCACACTATGTCATCACTATATCCACGTTGTAGTTAAAAAAATAATATGATATGAAAAACATTTCATTTATCCATTTTAGCAAAATTCAATTACATAACCTACAAACTTATATAACCTAAATTTCAAGTTTTTCCTGAACTTCTTTTAATATTATTAAAACTAATAATAATAATTCTAATCTACTTAACTCCAACACATTCTCATATTTATTCAACGTCCACACGTGTTTAAAGCATGTTAAAGATGGGCGCAACGAACGCGTTGCGAGCTGTACGCGAGCGCAGATACCACAGGAAGAATCAATTCAACGGCTTCTCCGCGGCACATTTATTTATGGAGCAAAATAATACGGTCCATTTAAGCGCGTTAACTGACATCAGAACCCAACATTCACCGTGCACCTGAATAACAACGCGATGGACACCGCAGTAATTTTGATTATGATCGGAATAAAAGAATCGAAGGAACGTTTGTAATTCGTTGTTTGGTATATACACCTGAGTAAACAAACGCGCACTACCGTCCACAAGTATTCGCGAACACTTAACGTATTATTATAACAGCGTATCAATTTCACCATAATAATTTAACTAATAATGCTATAATAATATGATGAACTTTTTAAATAAAATTTATATTAGAGGAACTCTTTGATACTTAGGAATGACTTAAAATAAATAATATAGATGAGTATGATGGTCGAAAACTGAATTCCATATTTTTTATAATATTATGAACCCACGAGTGGCAGACTCCGGGTCCATTTTGACCCAGCCATAAATACTTTCGTATTATTTGTACATTGGATTCGACTTTTATACTGATGGGCATACAATTGATTATATGTAAATTTCACACGTAAATTTCGCAGTTTCCTATTTCTCACAAAAAATAGAAAATTGATTATTTTATTTTTAATCTTATTAATGTTTAACATAAGTGTTTTTTGTATAATTAAAATTACAAAAAATTTATACACGATCGATTCAAATTTATACATTGTAATAATAAAGAAAATTGTGGCTGCAATATATTTCAATCATATTAATAAACAAACGATTCATAAAATTCATCAAATATTTAACTATATTTTTATTTATTAATTTTTCTTAATATAATCGCTACCTATAGATAATATTGATTGATTGTAAAGTTTAGAATATATAAAAAAGATAATTAAATAATAAATTTACAGTTAGTTAACCATTTAAACAATTTCATTTATTATTAAAGTATCCATGTACTTTTGGTTAATACGTAGTGTACATTCCTTTTATGTTAAATTAAATTCTTTTTATCACCATGTAGTTTAATTTTTTAAAACTTAGTGCATTTATCGATAAATTGTATACAATTTTAGCCTCTCTATCGAACAGTTTGAAAGAGATTCAAATTAATTTCTCATTCTCATAAATACTGTGGAAAATTTGAAAAAGAGATCGATAACGTTGTGGCAGAAAGTTTTGCGATTCGACGTGGAATGAATCGCATGTACGTGTAAACGATGTGATGAGTCCATCGCATTCCAAACTTTTCCAGTCTGCTAAGCTTTACGAAACGTACACCTACGTATCCATTACTCTTGAATCACGTACGTTAAATATTTCCTTTAAACACTTTCAGATTTATAAATCTGAAAATTTAAAAACTTGGAAACCCTGAATTTCAATTTTCTAATAAAGATATGTAAGTATTATTTTAACAATATGAAAAATTAAAATACTTTGAATTATAGATATTATGCATAAGAATTAAAAAAATAAATTCTAGCAAACCACAAATTATTAACATCAATATAACAAATGCAAAAAATATGTTTATTCTGAATTTCAATTTTCTAATAAAGATATGTAAGTATTATTTTAACAATATGAAAAATTAAAATACTTTGAATGATAGATGTTATGCATAAGAATTAAAAAAATTAATTTTAGCAGACCACAAATTATTAACATCAATATAACGAATGCAAAAAATATGTTTATTCTGAATTTCAATTTTCTAATAAAGATATGTAAGTATTATTTTAACAATATGAAAAATTAAAATACTTTGAATGATAGATGTTATGCATAAAAATTAAAAAAGCAGATTCTAGCAGTCCACAAATTATTAACATCAATATAACGAATGCAAAAAATATGTTTATTCTGAATTTCAATTTTCTAATAAAGATATGTAAGTATTATTTTAACAATATGAGAAATTAAAATACTTTGAATAATAGATGTTATGCATAAGAATTAAAAAAATAAATTTTAGCAGTCCACAAATTATTAACATCAATATAACGAATGCAAAAAATATGTTTATTCTGAATTTCAATTTTCTAATAAAGATATGTAAGTATCATTTTAACAATATGAAAAATTAAAATACTTTGAATGATAGATGTTATGCATAAGAATTAAAAAAATTAATTTTAGCAGACCACAAATTATTAACATCAATATAATGAATACAAAAAATATGTTTATTCTAATTTTATTTTAATTAGCTAAGATATTAAGTATCGTTAAATCAATATTTATTTCAAATACGTAGAAACAGATGATCGCAGAAACTTAATCCGGACGTTTCAAATTATGCAACATATTTAATATCTTTTGTAACGTAATAAGTTAAATGTATATTTATATCCTGTTACGCTCGATGTAACAAAAGATAGATAGGTGTTCAAGCGATGCATTACACGTTGGTATCCTTGAACAAGCAACTTTTCTAAAGCAACTTCAATATTCCAAGTATCAATGTACTTTGCGCTTCGTTCGAATAGACATAGACATTTTACTGTAGTCAGATATGACTCGTCCGTTTACGCAATCAATTAATTAACCAGTCAGTCCAGAGCAAGGCCGTGCAGAGAGGAATTATTTAAAGAACATTTTTGTCTATCCGCATATACCTCAACGTTACGATAATTGAATGCTTCAATTGCCAAATCGATTAACTCCAACACAAAAAGTTAAGAAAAATGAGAAAGTAGTATATATTGTTTTTTAAAATTCCTGTTAAATTATAAATTCAAATAAACGATGTAAACTGTATTACTGCATATGTATCTTTTGTTCAACGATATATTGAAAGTATAAGACGGAATATATCGTTATTATTACTACAATTTTTACGCGATTAAGGGAGTTAATCGATTTCGCAAATGAAACATTCAATTGTCAATTAATATCCTAAAATATAAATTCCATATACAGCTAAATTATTTTTGACTTTCAACGACAGCTTCTTTTTTAAAATAAAATCATAAAATGTAAATCTAATTCATTAATTTTTATATGGATCTAATTAATTAGTGTATTAATGAATATTTTTTGTATTAATGAAAGCTTTTTTTTAGAACTGATTTGGTAAAATATAGGAAAATCTGTATTTTCCAAAATTATATACTTATGATACATAATGGTTAAAAATTCTTTATTTTCCAAGAAAATAATTCAATCCTTAGTAAGATCACCAATCTATCCAGATGTTTTAAATAAAAAACATTTGTACTGCTTTAATACTAATATTTATTGTAATTATGTATTCAAAACCACAGTTTTATCCATTTTCTACTTTATAAAGAAGTGGAATAATATTCCACAAATTTCTCACTCTGCAAAATTCTCTTAACGACAACACCTCTGTTTAAATAAGAATGTTTACACTTCACGTAAGTTAAATACCTCATAAATCGTGTACTATAATGCTTAACTACTTCTTTTTAACATTAGGCTTACAGAACCCATTAATTTGACGGGTATTTGACTTCATGAGCAAAATTTGAAAAAACAATTACTATCATTCTTAGCAGTTTTTGTGGACTTTTATCGATGAAGTGATACGAATATACCCTAATCTATTTCCCTTTCAACTCTGCAATTTAATGATGTGTACCTATTTCTTAATATACAGTGGCTCCGAGAAGTATTCGTACACTATATTACAAGGAAATTTACATAATCCTGAAACTCTGGTTTCAATGAGAATATGTGTATACAGTTAGGTCTCGATTAATGCGAATTCGAATAGTATGATATATTCGATTTAGTGGGAACTATAAAATGATACCAGGTCGTGTTTGATGCGAACGAAAATTTAGGTGGTGCAATAGCGATACCGAGAAACGAAAACAAAATTGTTTACATTCAAGAAATTTCAGAATATTCCTCGAACTGTAGAATAATAGAATAAAGTAATTTGTATTTAATATTTGAAGAAGAAGAGAAGTACATACAGTTTATGTTGTTAAAAGTATTTAAAAACCATACTGATTAAAGTAAGTCTTGAAACAACAATTGAATTTTTAAACTTTTTTGAAAATATACAGTGGCTCCAAGAAGTATTCGTACACTATGTCACAAATAAATTCGTTTAACCTTGCAATTCTGAGTCTGATAGAAGTGTTTAATAAAACTTTGTGTATACGTATGAATTAATCTCTTCTTTTCATCTAAATGCCATTTTATAGGGGTAAAACCAGCGTTAAAGTTTCTGAGCTTTCTTTCATTTTCTAAAGATAACTTTGTAATGATACTTGATGAAGCAAAACCTTTCGAATAGAAAATGTTTAATTTTTAATACTCTATCGCCCTGTTATAAAAAAAGAACACAAAAAGCTTGTATTCAAAGTATGAACAATCATTGAAACTTTGATGTTTGTTATCAACCCCCTTAAAAATTATTTTGCCGCCAAAAAAGTTGCTCCACGCAGGGCACACCATGCTCTGCACACGCATAAAGTTTCACTGAAATCAGAATTTTTGAAGTAGATGAATTTCCTTATAATACAGTGTACGAATACTTTTTGGAGCCACTGTATGTAAATTACAAATAGATATACAAGAAACGTTCGTAAATCTAGTGTTAAATACCTCATACATCATGTACTATAATTCTTTGTCTGCTCCTTTTTAAAAAGATCTCAGTATTAGCGTCCTCTGGCGGAACTTTTACTACGGAACAACGGGAAATTCAGTCACCCAGACGCAAACCGTTATTCATTGTATAGTATGTGGGAACACAGTGGAAGATTGTATAACCCACTCTGGTGAATGGAGAGACATAGCGAAGTTGGTCACTGGGTGATGGCTACATTCTCAGCGTTAATTGTGCTGTATAATTAACTTGCACGATTGTGTAACTATTTAATATTAGCAAAGTGCTAAAAGGCTTTGCATTAATAAAATTGGCACCGTTCGATATACGATAACGGATGAAAATTCAAAACGAGAGGACAATGTACTATAAAACATAATTTTATGGTTTGCAAATTTTGTCCATATTACTGTTGTTATGGTAGAACTCGTATCAGGGCCGGACGTGACCTTTTGGGGGGCCGGGTTCAAAAATTTTGGGGGGCCTGAATACACATTCAAATCCTACGTTTAAATTTTACAAACGAGGAATTATTTATTTGCAAACGCTGTTACATATTATATATTTCTTATAAGACGAATATTAAATAATAATACAATCCAATAATAATATTAAATAATTTTTTCGACGACAAATCTTTTATAACATCATCAAAATCGATTGAATTTGCTAATTCGCTTTCGAGGGGCAAAAAATTCAATGACAGTATAAAATCTATAATCGTGTATGAATTTTGTAAAAAGCTATTGATGTAGTATAATGTCTGGATTTTTTTTTATCCAAATCTAATCTTTTTTTATCTAATTCCAGAATACAAGAACTTTATGCAGTTACTCTGAAACTTTGATGATTTTTGTCACTTCTTTAAATTGAATCATCGCTACTAAAAAAATGTCTAGCATGTGTTAATGGTTAATCTTCATTCTTAAATCGGTGTTTTTTAATTGGGTAATTTTTGTAGACCGCGGAAGCCGGGTTCCGGTGAACGCGCTGAATCTGCCTTGCGCCGGCCCTGACTCGTATAATATAAAATAAAGTATAAATTTCATCGCATAAAATATAATTATTTTCAAATTATTACCAGAGATTCGATATACACTAGTGGCTAAAAATTTGGAATCACACAGAGGTTTTAAGAAAAATTTGAATTTAAAAGGAAAAGGAGTTTAGAATAGTGGCATCTCAGAAAGCTCACCAATAAAAAGTCTACTACAATAAAGAAAACTGCTAACTACTAAATAAAGAATTTAAAAGGAAAAGGAGTTTAGAATAGTGGCATCTCAGAAAGCTCACCAATAAAAAGTCTACTACAATAAAGAAAACTGCTAACTACTAAATAAAGAATTTAAAAGGAAAAGGAGTTTAGAATGGTGGCATCTCAGAAAGCTCTCCAATAAAAAGTCTACCACAATAAAGAAAACTGCTAGTTAAAGTTAGCAATATTAATTTCAAATGAACAATGTTAGAAATTGAACACAAAAATATTACGAAGCAAAAATTAACCAAAAAACCAACTTTCTCTTAACGTACTTTCTGAAGGGTTTCTTTCAAGCCACATCTGGTCATCTAGAAAGCAAGAAAACGTTAAGAAACAGAACAAAGGGGCTGAAGGACCCGAACGGGGTCGTAGGAATTTCAACCACTGCGTTTGCTAGTCTCATAACAAAGCTCGTGAGGTTCAGTCAAAGTTGTACCTTCCTCGTGTTATAATACAGGGTGGGTCAATAACTCTTAACACTTGAGATATCTTATAAACTATAAGTTTCACAAAAATATTTGTTGAAATAAAATCGGGCAGTACGAAGGGGGCCATCCGGTGGCGATAACAGTCTTTTTGCAGGTGGAATAACACCTACTATAAACGTACAGTGACTCCAAAAAGTATTCGTACAGTATGTCACAAATAAATTCGTTTAACCCTGAAATTCTGAGTCTGATAGAAGTATTTGATAAAACTTTGTGGGTATGTAGATCGTAATAGTATACGTATGAATTAATCTCTTCTTTTCATCTAAATGCCATTTTAAAGGGGTGAAACCAGCGTTGAAGTTTCTGAATTTTCTCTCATTTTTTAAAGATAACTTTGTAATGGTACTCGATGAAGCAAAACCTTTCAAATAGAAAATGTTTAATTTTTAATACTCTATCGCCCTGTCATAAAAAAAGACCATAGAAAAGCTTGTACTCAAAGCGTGAAAAATCGCTGAAAATTTGAGATTCGTTATCAGCCCCCTTAAAAGATATTTTGCCGCCAAAAAGATTGCTCCACGCAGGACACACCATGCTCTGTGCACGCATAAAGTTTTATTGAAATCAGAATTTCAGAAGTAGATAAATTTCCTTATAATACAGTGTACGAATACTTTTTGGAGCCACTGTATGTTTTATTTACTACCAAAATCGTAAGTATTATTGCCTTTCTCCGCTTTCTATGGCCTTCAATGCCCTTATGTAATAGGTCGTTGAACTCGACTTAAGATCCTCTATCATAATACGGAGGCAAAACTATACCGATCTATTTAAAAAAATGGAAGTAACCTTCAATTGTACAAAGTAACTCCACCTGCAAAAAAAACTGTTATCGCCACCGAATGGCCCCCTTCGTATTGTGCGATTTTATTTCAACAAATATTTTTGTGGAACTTATAGTTTAGAAGATATCTCAAGTGCTAAGAGTTATTGACCCACCCTGTATTATAACACGATTTTATTTCAACAAATATTTTTGTGAAACTTATGTCAAATACTTATGCAAATACGTTTTGTAAGAGAGAACTCAACTTTTACATTCTTTATGATCTTTTATACCTTTGTTATTTATATAATTTTCAATGAATATAGAAAAACTAGTGTCATCGTTTTGTTCTCTATTCCGTCCTTAATATACTGCTTTTTGAATCATGTAAATATTGTTTCTTGTTTGGTTTTTATGAGCGTTTTCCCAAACCCTTGTAAAACCGTGAAATTCGGCCGGTTATTCTCGCATAGGCGCCTCTTTTTCGCCTGGCACTAAAAGGGTTAAAGTATTTCAAATAAGAGTGTATTTTATTTAGTAATATTAAAACCCCATTTCCACTAAATGATAAATTGTCAAAACAAAATTTGATATGGCTGGAATTCTGAAAGTGATTTAAAACTTTAGACCGGTGGTGTGCGTATCTCTTCGACTACGTTCCCCTAGCAATTTTATCTTCAAACAGAATCCCGTAACAAAGAGAAGATAACGCGTTTCCTTTTTCAAGCGACGTCGCTCCGTTCGCCGACGCCGCTCACGATCGAACGTGAATAATCCTATTAAACTGTGAAAACGAGCACGGTCGGTGCAGAAAGAGGAACCACGCCAACGACAGAGTACACGCAAACTTCGACAGAGCGTGTGAGAAAAGGGGTTCGACCCCTCTGTAAGGGAGTTAATTCGCTTATACAGAGGGATTAAAGAAAAAAGAAACGGAAAAAACGAAACGAGACAAACCGACTGAAAGTTATGCTACCTACTGGGATTCATCAAGGAAACAAAATGAACTCTTAGTGAACGAATGCCGCCATGTTTGCGACATTATAAATATTCTAAAAAAATCGAATACAGGCGGCATGACGGGATATTTCAAGAAATCTGTTAAATTCGGCGGTACTCGTGCACGCTAAAACTAAGGACGATCGGTAATTGCTGTAAGAGCGATCGGTAATTCTTATAAGGGTGATCGCTAATTGCTGTAAAGGCGATTGGTAATTGCTGTAAGGGCGATCAGTAATTGTTGTAAGGGCGATCGGTAATTCTTATAAGGGTGATCGCTAATTGCTGTAAAGGCGATTGGTAATTGCTGTAAGGGCGATCAGTAATTGTTGTAAGGGCGATCGGTAATTATTGTAAGAGAGATCGGTAATTCTTATAAGGGTGATCGCTAATTGCTGTAAAGGCGATTGGTAATTGCTGTAAGGGCAATCAGTAATTGTTGTAAGGGCGATCGGTAATTATTGTAAGAGAGATCGGTAATTATTGTAAGAGAGATCGGTAATTGTTGTAAGGGCAATTGGTAATTGTTGTAAGGGCAATTGGTAATTGTTATAAGGGCGATTGGTAATTTCTGTAAGGGCGATTGGTAACTGTTGTAAGGGCGATCGGTAATTGTAAGGGCGATTGATAATTGCTGTCAGGGCGATCGATAATTGCTGTAAGGACGATTGGTAATTGCTGTAAGGGCGATTGGTAATTGTTGTAAAGGCGATGGATAATTGCTGTAAGGGAGATTAGTAATTGATGTAAAGGCGATTGGTAATTGCTGTAAGGGCGATTGGCAATTATTGTAAGGGCGAT